>JANHFT010005065.1:92202-104061 GCA_032467955.1 Pseudoxenodon macrops
TCATCACTGGAGGCTTTCAAGAGGAGGTTGGACTGCTATTTGTCGGGGATGGTGTATGGTCTGCTTGGGTGGGCGTTGGACTACATGACCTACAAGGTCCTTTCCAACTCTGTTAATCTGTATCTTTGCATCTTTGAATACCAACTAGTCCTCAACTTACAGCAGTTTGTTAAGTGACCATTCAAAGTTGCACCGGCACTGAAAAAAGTTTCTTATGACCATTTTTCACAGTTATGACCATTGCAGCAGCATCAAGGTCATGTGATTTATATTTGGATGCTTGACTACTGGTTTATATTTATGACAGTTGCAGTGCCCCGGGGTCATGCGATCCCCTTTTGCAATCTCCTGACAAGCGATGCGGAAGCCAAATTCAATTAACAGCCATGGTGCTCACTTAACAACTGCAGTGATCCACTTAACAACTGTGGCAAGAAAAGTCATGAAATGGGGCAAAACTTAACAACTTTCTCACTTAACATAAATTTTGGGGTCAATTGTAGTCGTAAATAGAGGACAACCTATACTGAAAATTAAATTATTATTTTTTAATGGACAAATTATTAAATCTTGCAAAGATCTATAAAATCTTCAGAGAGTTCCATCCAGTATGGCAAAATCTAATGAGATTTTTGGATTCTTGTACATAATTACATGGACCCTTTCCATCCAGTCAAGTAGAGAGGGCATGCGGCACATTCCATTGGTTAAAGAATTGTGACTGGCAGGATCTAGGAGGAGGGCCTTGTCTGCTGTTGCCCCCCAACCCTTTGAAACATCTCAGCCTCAGAGGTGAGGAAAGCTCTCCTCCTCTCTCCTTCCAGAACAATGTTAAGACACAGCTAAGAGTGTTATGATGGCCTAATGCAACCCTGGGAATGTCTGCTGCTCTCTCCCTCCCTCCCTCTCTCTCTCCATTGTTAACCCTTTAACCTCGTGAACGTTTAAACTTTGATCCTCACTTATAAGTTGTCAATTTTAACCTTGTTTGTTTTTTAACTCAGCTTTTAGTCAGGCTTTTATATTGTTTTATTATCTTGTTTCTAAACATCCGAGGGTCACTGAAGTGAGATGGACAGGGTAAATATTTGATAAAATAATTGCATGTAATTGGGGCGTTTTTATATACAGAAGTTGGAGCAAGAAAGATGAAATCTCTGTCTCGTATATTTTGTTTTCTTTATATCCATCAGATAACACTGCGAAATTCTTGGGGGGGGGAGACTGAAAAACATGCCAGGCACCAGTCTAAGTATGACTAAATAGACCCACGGATGTGGTCACCTCTATCAGAGATCATTCTCAGAAGCAACTAGCAGTGTCATTTCAAACGTTTTGGGGGCATTTTTGTCTTTATTTCCATACTCCTTTTGTAGGTTTTGACTGGAAACCTCTACCTGGAGTCTTCTGTTGTTTATCTTCCCAGTCCTCTTTCTCCAACCGCAGCCTTTCTAAATATAACAGGCATTGAAAACATTGCCTGTTGGTATCTAATTTTTTGACCTGATCTACTAAAGGTATTGCTATGACATCTATTTTAGGATACAGGTATCCCTCGACATACCACAATTCATTTAGTGACTGTTCGAAGTACCAACCGCACTGAAAAAAGTGACTTCACACAACCATTGCAGTTCCCAAGGTCACGTGATCAAAATCCAGACAAGTGAGAACTGACTCGAATTTATGACGGTTGCAGTGTCCCTGGGTCATGTGACCAATTTTTACAACCTTCTGACAAGCAACGTCCATGGGGAAGCCAGATGCACTTAACAACCATGTGACTAACTTAACAGCTGCAGTGATTCACTTAACAACTCTGGCGAGAAATGTCATAAAACGGGGCAAAGCTCACTTAACAGGTTTATCACTTAGTAACAGAAATTTTGGGCTAAATTGTGTTAGTAAGTCAAGAATTACCTTTGCTACCTATTTGTACCCACCGTTGATTCATAAATTAATTTCAACCATTAATTAATAATAACAATTAATAACGATTAGTTCAAAACATAGGGAAATGTCAAGAAAGCAGGCTTTGGGGCAATATGAAAACATCTATACGCTGGGCCATTTCCATGATGGCGATGACATTATTTTATTAATAGTTTTGTAAGGCTGCATAGTTTTCTTTTGTTAATGAATTCAGCATAATAAATTTATAAAAATGGGGGGTCAACTATAAAGAGCTCTTTTGTTTCATTTCTCTTATGAGTAAAACCTTTCCCATTTTTATCATCTCCTTGAATATTTTTTTTTAATCACCTGTTTTATTTTTGAATTAAGTCGGAGAAAAAGGCAGAGAAAAAGAGGAAAGAGACCAGGGTAGCAGAATCTTTCCTATAGCGCAAAAACTTTACAGCTACTACAAAGAATATTGAGATTTTTTTTAAGAGGCTGTTTGAACCTTTGATCATATATTTGATCTTCTTCACTTCAAAGCAGTCTGGCTGCTCTCATTTCCATATAGCTGTCATTTCTTCCACCCAGAAATAGGTAACCTATCCATAGGTAACCACATTCATTACACAGAAAATCTCCCTTTCACATCGTGCTGGAATTATTCTGCCTTTCTTTAACCATTTGTCATTCAGTTTGACTGAAAATAAATGGTTTTTTGAACATTTTTCAAAGGATAATATCTTGGTGAATTTTTTCCTGGATGGGTGTTTATGTGGCTGCTATGCAAGTGTGTATGTGGTGCACAACCTTGCTGGCTTCCTGCAGTTTTGTTAAGTCATAAGGGGAGATTCCAAGGGAGAACTCCTACAAGTGTTTTTCAGGTCAAGAAATGAGACAGCCAGATCGCACTGTACCCTCTGACACTTCCCAGCAATAAAATATCCAATGCACCAGAAAATAAAGTACAAAAGCAGAACTTTATTTTGCAGAGGAAGAAAATTGGGCTGAAATCAAAGCATAGATGTTGGCATGGTAGGTACCATACCTGCTTAGATATTTCAAGCTTTCGTCAAATCATTGAGGAATGTCACAATTCCAGAATAACAGAGTTGGGAGGTACCTGGGAGTGCAACCCTCCCACTCAAGCAAGAGACCCTATACCATTTCAGACAAATGGTTGTCCAATTTCATATTAAAAGCCTCCAGTGAATGGAGCAATTTTTTAAAGCAACCCATTCCGCTGGTTAATTGTTCTTATTGTTAGGATGTTTCTCCTTAGTTCTAGGTTGGTTCTCTCCTTGATTAGTTTGATCAAGGAGATTGATCTGCTTCTTGGTCTATTGCTTCTTGTTCTGCTTCAGGTGCTTTAGAGAATAGGTTGACTCCTTCTTCTTTGTGGTAGCCTCTGAAATGTTGGAACGCTGCTATCATGTCACTCTTGGTCCTTCTTTTCATTAAACTAAACATACTCAATTCCTGCAACCTTTCCTACAATTCTTCATACAATTTAGCTTCCAGCTCCAACAGTAGATTTCTTACCAGGGCATGCACTATCTTAGAAGAAGAAGTAACTGTTCAACCTCCTATACCACATACTAAACATCTTCGTAAAAATTGGTTTACTTGACAGCAAAGCATTTTTCATAAAATTAAGAGTGAAGCCTGGAGGGAATCTTGCAAGCAGAACTTTTAAGGGTGATTTCTAGCAGTCTTGGACAAGCTATTCTCCAAAGCCCCTGAGGGCAGGACAAGAAGCAACAGATGGAAACTAATCAAGGACAGAAGTGACCTAGAACTAAGGAGAAATTTCCTGACAGTTAGAACAATTAATCAGTGGAACAATTTGCCTCCAGAAGTTGTGAATGCTCCAACAATGGAGGTTTTTAAGAAGAGATTGGATAAAACATTTGTCTGAAATGGTATAGGATTTCCTGCCTGAGCAGGGGATTGGACTAGGAGACCTCCAAGGTCCCTTTTATTCTATTATATTCTAAACTTCTGTGTGTAGGTCTTGGATTTAGATGTATTACTTAGGACTCTTGTACCATGTTCCCTGGGTTTTGAATCTGAATTCTCTTTGATTCTTTGCCCAAGTTTGAACTTTTTCCTCTGTTTTAGGATTGTATAGAATCATGGTGGAATCTATTTTGAAGGTTTCCTCACTTTAGGTGCTCTAACCTGAGTGGTTGTGTTTCTAGAGAGTTCACATCCTCATAGTAGGGCAATGTGGATTTATGATCATTCGGTACACCTGTATTTGTACAATTATAGGCAAATAAATGCCTACCTCTCTTCAGATATACTGAAAAGTCAGAGGAAGTAGCAGCATAGGAATAAATCCAGTGGTAGAATTCTACTCCTTTTTCTATCATGGGGTGAGCTCATGAAGGAGAAATTAAGTAAGGCTATCATATTTGGACTGCAAAAATCTGGATAATCACTGGGGTTCAAATTAAAGTTGGAACTTTCAGTAATCTGTGCTGCCATCAAGTGATCATACAAAGTGTGTAATCCAGCAATGATTGTCCTGGGATAATGTTGCTGGAACAATTTGTTTCTGATTCAAGATGCAAAGTAATTGTTTAAGAAGCTAGCCCACCTGTTATCTTACTTTTGCTCAAAAGCAACCCTGAAGAGTTCACTTTAATCATCCAAATTAATTCCAGGCAAATGTGTTTGGAGTTCTATGACAGTAAGTGGGCAGTAATTTCTGAACAGGGGAGAGATGTTCTACTATGGGCACATGGCTTGCGTTACGCCTCAATACAATCCCCATTGATGCATAAGAGCCTGCTTTAGGGGTGATATGATAGCAGTGTCTCAATCTCTAAGGGGCTGCCACAAAGAAGAGGCTATTTTCCAAAGCACCTAAAGGCAAGACAACCAGCAACAGATGGAAAATAATCAAGGAGGGATCCAATTTAGAATTAAGGAGAAATTTCCTGACAGAACAAATAATCAGTGGAATGGCTTGCCTTCAGAAGTTGTGAGTGCTCCATCACTGGATTTTTTAAGAAGAATTGAAACGGTATAGTTTCCTGCCTGAGCAGGGGGTTAGACTAGAAGACCTCCAAGGTCCCTTCCTGTTATTGTTATTCTGTTATAACCTGATTGCAACATATTGGAAAGTGAGAGAAAGAGAGAGAGAGAGCTCAAGGAAATTGAACATTGTAGATAAACAGATGGATAGGATGGTTAGACAGAGACAGAGCTAGATACAGAGAGAAAGAGATAATAGATATAGAGATTATACAAACACACACACACACACAGAGGCATTTTTCTTCCGTTCTTTTTTGTGTTTATTCCTACTTTGCTGTTCTAATCCATTCATTTTCAAACATAAGGAGGCCAGGAAATTCAGACACAACCATTGCCTTCAAGCAGTTTTTCCTCACTTGTGCGCATTTGAGTTGACAGCCTCTGAAAGATGAATTCCTAGGCACGCTGCAAAATTATACCTTTATATCAGCAGCCAAGGATGACCAAAGGCTGACCTTTAGCACAGAAATAAGAAAAGAAGATTACACAGATAGGGCAGAAAAGCACGATTTGAAATCAACCAAGTGGATATATGGGATGCCAGCTGTACCCAGATTGCCAGTGGTGTCACAGACTTTTCCAGACCACATTTCCAGTCCCTTCTCCCAACATGGCTGGTTGTGAGGCACAGAGCATAGCAGAGGTGGGTTCCTACCGGTTCAGACCGGTTCTACTGAGTAGGCAGTAGGCCGCTGGTGACGTAACGGAGCCGGTTCTGCTGCTCTGTGGGCGCCGACATCTTTTTTTTTTTGGATTTTTTTTGGGGGGGAGGGAAATGTTTTTTCAGATTTTTTTTCTTCTGTGCATGCGCAGAAGCTGGGTTTCCAGCACTGCGCATGCGTCACCATCTTGTTTTCGGCCTTTTTTTGGTGGGTGGAATATATTTTTTTTAATTCCGGGTTTTTTTTTCTTCAGCGCATGCGCAGAAGCCGAGTTTCCGGTACTGTGCATGCATCGCCATCTTGTTTTTGGCCTTTTTTGGGGGGGAATTTTTCGGGGCTTTTTTCTACTGCGCATGCACGCGTGTGCGTGTGAGGCGCACCCACGCGGCACGGGAGGCAGCAAACCACCGGCGATGTAAGTTACAACCCACCCCTGGAGCATAGGCTTATTTTTATGGGTACCATAAATACCTTGAATGATATGATAAAAGCTTCGCTTCTCCTCAAGACGTTCTCATCTCAGTAGGTCTTATCTCCCAAACTGATAAAATTAATTGTATTTCACTTTGGTTTTTTCATATGCGCACTAGTCTCAGGAAAGATCCATCCACAAGGGCTTCCCAAACCCTTTGAAAGCTGCTGCTTGACGGCGCTTTTTAATTTGACAAAAAAGGATAGAAAAAAATCGCATTTGATTAAACTATTTTTATTTGCATTTAAATCTATTCATGTTAGGGTGGTTTTTCCCTCCCCCCTTGAACTCACCATTTATTTGGAATGAGCTGACTACTCACCATTGAAAGGCCAGATGTCTTCTTTTCTCAAAAACGGTTGTTATCGTATTTATTTGTTGGTTTATTCATCCTTTCATTGTTTATATTTCATATTTCAAACTTCCCCATCTTGCTCTCTTGAACAGAGCCTGTTTATAAAAAAAGCCAACCACAGTGTTTGCTTTGAATTGGAAGTGAAATGATAAAATGGTTAGTCAGGTAGAATCCTGGCAAGTATCTGCTTATCTGGTGAGCCATACATTGGGCAGGAGGTTGTTAAGATTAAAATCCATGAAAAAGAGAGATCAGGACTTGAGCATTAAAGCTAATGGGGTTTGTGTGGATTTTTTTTTTTTTTTTGTAGTGTAAAGATATCAGAAACATTATTTTTTTTAAAAATCAGGTTATTGTAACCCCGGTCTTTCTACAAATACAGATTGTATGCTGGCTTGCTTAAAGTAAATTGATGGCTTTTGAAATTAATATTTTATTGGAATATTAAAAGTGAGGGTTTTTTTTAATTGCAGGGAATAAAGGATTTTGTTTTTCATTGGGGTGCTGGTTTCCCTTTCATTTTACAACTGGCATGTGTGGGGAGTGGAAAGTTTGGTAGAAATGAATCACATTAAGGAAAAATAAATACCTAGCAATCTTGCTAATTGTCACTAGAGAATCTGTGTCAGGGCAAAATTTTATTCAGAAAACAAGAGTAAAAAGCAACCAAAAAAAACACCATTATCTCTATTTAACTGTCTATCTGTTCATATCCATAGATATTAGCCCATATAATACATTAAAAGTTTCTGCCTTTTCACTAAATATGATTCCTTCTCTATCTGTTGAGGTAATTATGTACTTATTTATTTATTAGAAATAGGTTTTACTCTACTTCATGCCGACTCATTAGATCACCTTTATCCAAAATGTCAAATAATAATAATAACTGCAACATATATTCGACATAATCCTAATGTTGTCATAAATATCATCACATCAAAGCAGTCAGATTTTTCCCAGCTGAGAAACATCTTTCATTATCACTTCAAATGCACACTTTAAAAACATTTAAATCTAGAACACTGAATGCTAGGAATGAAGATTCCAGTGATGGGCATCCCATAGAACAGAGTTTCTGCAGAGAATGCTTATCTCAATCTCCTCCCTCTCCACACGCGTCTTGCAGGCTCACATCAAGCACTGTTTACTGGCACCTTTTGAGTGGGCGGATGCATTTGGAACAGGTGGTCTCAAAGCTAGCCAGACTCCAACCTACGTAGGACTTACAAGGTGATCATTAGCATCTTGAACTGATCTCAAAACAAACTAACAAACAATGAGCCTCCTACAATATTGGTGTTCTCTCAGTTAATGTCAGCCTGATCTCCTGCATGGGCTTTCCCTTTGATGCATGCTTGCTATCCGCTGCCATAGTAACGGGGAGGGGAGGGGGCATGGCATTGGGCTTAGGGAAGTGAGCTGGTGTGATGAAGGCCCATGTGGACTAAAAGGGAGTTTTGCTCTCAAGAATTACTGCGCTGCTGAGTGGAGTTGTTTACACCCAGTCAAGGCCAACCATCCTAGAATTCCAGATGGACGAAAGCACCTGAAGATGTGCCCCACGTGACACTATGTGGGACGTGGATTGGACATTCAGCCTGGTTCCCTAGGGGGAGGGATTTGGGGAAACTTTCAACATGTACCTTTCATGCCTTTTGGATTAGATCTTGCTTTCTTTTCACGGCTATCATTTCAAACTCAGTAAAAGTACCTCTTCTCTAGTAGCTCAATGGAGTCAGTTCTTTCTTGGGTTTTGAACGGAGCCAGGCCTGACAGTTAATATGTGGGCAGCTGCATTTTATATTAGCTGCAGTTTTCAAGTGAATGTCTAGGGTAATCTCAGGCAGATTGCTTTACTGTAGTCTACCTATATTAGCACTGTGCCATTTTGTGTTGAGCAGTATCCCCTAGAGAGCCAGAAAACTGTAGCTTGCTGAAATGATTGTGAGATTTTAAAAACAGAAGACTTATATCAGAATGGGTTAATTTACAAAAGTGCATACAATCATCCAGGCAGGCAGAAAATCAGTACTGGTCTACCCTTAATAAAACTCAATTTTTCATCTTTTCTATTCAGGCTACTTCCTAATCCAACTATACTTTGTTGGTATGGTATGGTATGGTATGGTATGGTATGGTATGGTATGCTATGCTATGCTATGCTATGCTATGCTATGCTATGCTATGCTATGCTATGCTATGCTATGCTGCTTAACAAAACAGTCTGTAATCTTTGAAGAAAACACATCACATAGGATTTTGTTTGCTTTCTATGTGAAATACAAATACTAAATGAGAATCAAATAAATACCTGTTTTGAAAAAGAGTCTCTAATCCAGAATCATGATTATTAATTTTATATATTAATAGAGTAAGAAGCTTTCCCCAGATGTATGGAATTATTGCAATAACGTTTACCTCAACTATAATTAAAGTCTGTTAGCATTCATTGACAGCTGGTCTGTCCAAGACAACTATATTATGAACATTTTAAAAAATGGAACATTCTACTACTTAATTACTCAGCAATTAATTATTGCTGAAAGGTTCCTGCTGAAGTCAATTCTCAGCTGGATAAAATTGGACAAGTCAATGTTTAATCAACTTCACTGGTAGTTGTAAGTATAAAATAGAGAGGTGGGATGTATGACACTGTGATCTTTTTGAAAGGGAAAAGGAAATAAAACACAAATAAGCATTTATAATATTTATTTATTACCTAATTTATCCCTGCCTCAAGCGGAGGAACACAATACAGTTTTAAAAACTTGAGCATTGGAGTTCCTTCTGTGATTCCTGAAATTCCCCTAACTAATTAACTATTTTAGATAGCCAAGATTTAGATTTGGAGTTCTCAGAGCATATTATGTATATTTTCATAAAATAGTTAACAGGATAGACATGGCCAGTCATAAGCCATTCCTATTTATTCCTTTTCAATTCTTTCTTTTTTCCCCTTTGGAAGATAGGCATCCTTCAAGATAAGCTCAAGGACTAAAGCCACTATCGTTTTTTTAATTAAAAAGTTCAAACCCATTTTAGAAGTAAAGATTATAACAGAGACTTGACATATTAGTTTTCATACATCCAGTAGACATAAGATATATGGCTACAGTTATCATGCTGGAGATCCAGAATACAGATGTTTAAGATTATTTTATTGGAAATTAGGGTTTTGTATTGTTGTTGTTGTTTTGTTGCCAGGAAATGGAATACAGTACTTAACTGAGAACAGTCCTGCATAACCAGTTATCATACTGGAGATCCAGAATACAGATGTTTAAGACTATTTTATTGGAAATCAGGGGGGTTTTTTGGGTGGCGGGATGTCAGGGAATGAAATATTTAGCTGAGAACAGTCCTGCAGTTCAGAACCATTACTATTTAGTTCATACTTTTTCTTATTGCAGTAATTCCATCTGTTGTTGCTATAGATCTAACCTAGGACATTATACTGCCTGAGCTGAAATCAAATATCCCTCAGCCTGTGTGCTGAGATAAATAAGATAAAAATTGCTACCCCTCAAGAAAAAGGATTGAAGCTGCTCAGAAAAGTTTTTTAAAAGCTTCCCTCTCTCTCCCTCCCCTCTCTCTCCTTCACACACACACACATCCATATCCATAACTGTATCCATCTTTCTAAATGGATATATTAATTTCACCATTGTCATAGAAAGGAAAGGCTCGATGTGATTGAAGGTATTTGACTAGTAACTTGTTCCCAACGCTGCTATCTGTCAGATTGCAAAGGCATCTGCACTTTATAACTTCAGTAGGTTTTTCTTTTCTTTTTTACTTTAAGATACTGTAACTCTGATTTCAGCTTAGCTAATAAGAGAACATGCCACCTGTTCAGATATTCTAACACAGGTGGGTCTCTACTACAATTAACATATCCCAGGAATTGTCACATTATTCAAGTTCACACTATTCAAAGTAATGTTTCTATGGAAAATATGGTAATTGGTTCCAGCTCAACAGAAATAGGCAATGGAGATTTTTAAATATAAATTTCTATACGGACAGGTAGTTCTTATGATCACAATTGGGACCAGAGTTTCCATTGCTTGTAATCTCTTCCCTAAACAGCGCCATCTTGCAGAATCTAAGAAGTGTGCCTTTTCCATGGCAGCCCTTGTTCTGTGGAACATCCTACCACTTGAAATTTGGCAGGTGTCTACCCTCCTATCCTTTTGATAAACAGTTAATACTTGACAATTCCCCCAAACACAGAGATATAGTGAGATGAGAGGATTTAATAAGATGTTGGAAGTTTGATGCCAGGTGTTTAACGTTTTTGCTGCTAAAAAATTTATGTTATGTTGTTTTTACCGATGCTATTTTAATTGTTGATTGGGAGCTGCACAGAGAGCCACGTAAGAGGGGAAGCTATCTAAATGTTTTAAATAAAGGAATAAAATAAACAGAAGTGTTTGGAAATGGGAAATGAACAAAATGTTCAAAAATGTATTTATTTTACAAGGCATTTATACATACTCAAAACTGATAAAACCATAGCCCTAAGTAATGTCTCTTTAAGTGGAAAGGTCACAAAATCCTGGTGGTGCTGAATGTCATTGCAAATGATTACATTCTTATCCATTTTATAAACAATTGGGAAAAGTAAAATAATGAATTGTCATTTTCTCCAGTTTGTGTAAAACAACACGTCAGGCTGTAGAACAAGTATCAAGTGAAAGTATGTCTTACAAAAATGTTAGCAAGAATTTAGCAAGGATGTGGATGTTAATATTTCTTACCTCTCTGCTTTGTAATGCTAATACAGCTTCCCTTTCATTACACCGGTTCCTTTTCCACCTGTTTCTCTATATGTGCACCTGCACCCAGGTGGTCGTATGAAAGCCAGATACTCTTCTTAGCGTCATAGAATTCGTTCTTATAATATCAGACACTTTGAAAAATAAAAATAAAGCAAGAGATCATTTCTCCAAGCAGCTAAACACTATTGGGAAGAAAAGTAATAAATAACTAATATTCCTCTAGCTATAATCTTTGACTCTACAGAATGATTGCAAATAAAGATTTTTGTATGCAAGGAAGCAAGTAGGAAGATTTGGAATAAACAGATATGATCATACTGTAAAGAATATGAATAGGAGGTCTATGTTTTCTTGAGTCATCCAAGGAACAGTTTCTCTCAGGATAGTATTGCAACAGTCAAAGGATTCTAGAAAGGCATCCCAGTTAACATTGTGCATGTTCTACATTTTCCATTGCCTGAATGCACAAGAAGAACCCATTTGTACTTAAGAGTGTTCACATTCATCCTGGTCTCCACTTGTACATCAACATATACACCAAAACAGAAATGGTGAAAGTCTTTATGCCTTCTACTGAGAGCACATGCACCAAAGACAAATTCCTTGTGTGTCCAATCACACTTGGCCAATAAAGAATTCTATTCT
>JANHFT010005065.1:171043-181411 GCA_032467955.1 Pseudoxenodon macrops
ATAGATAGATAGATAGATAGATAGATAGATAGATAGACAGACAGACAGACAGACAGACAGACAGACAGACAGACATTGTGTGTGTGTGTGTGTGTGTGTGTGTATTATATAAACTCAAAAGGAAATTTGGGATAAGAAGTATGATATACATACCATGTTTCCCTGAAAATAAGACCCCCGAAATAAGTGCTTGGCCTTATTTTTGGGAAATTCTTATTATTTTTGAGGTGCAGGAGGCGGCGAACATGGTCACCTCATGGCTGCTGTTGTGTTTTGGGGAGGGCTTATTTTTTGGGGGCGGATTATTTTAGCGCATGCGCTCAAAAGCCTGATTGGGAACATACATATATACTCTCTGTATGTATATATACATACATACACATGCACACATACTGTATGTACTGTATGTATGTACAGTACGTATGTGTGTATGTGTGTATGTATGTATATCATACTTCTTATTGCCAATTTCCCTTTGAGAGGGATGCTGGGTGGTATACAATTCAATCCATAAAATTAAGCATTAAAAACAGAATTGTTTAAGATTAATTTATATGTATGTGTATGTGTATATGTATATGAACAACATTATAAAATTTCAAAAGGTGGAGAGCTCCATGGTTATCCGTTGTTAATACAGGCCAGGTGGATGGTCTCACGGGGCCAATCAGCCCTATGGCTGTGTGGGCCCTGTGTCCTCCATGCAAGGCTACGCAGCCATGCTTTGAATTCTTTGGGGGGATTTCCTCAGCTCTGAGGGCAAGATGTTCCTCAGTACAGGGGCAGCAGCAGAGGCGGCCATCTTCCCGGACCCTGCCAATCAAAATGATTTGTCTCACGGGGACTTTCCTGCCTGAACTATGTGATGGGGGAGAGCTCCATTTGCCACCCAGAGTCATATAGGTGGCCATATAAAGACATTAAATCATAAACCACCACAGAGAGGAGGAAAGAGTCATCCTTGGAGGTTTTATTTTGACGCACTGAGAAAATGAGAATTTTGAAGAACAAGGGATATGGCGAGAAAACTTCACTCTTTCTCTATTCAACACTTCTGTAGGTTTACAACGTTGCAATGTAACCCTATCCATTTTAGATGTTTTTTTTCTAGTGCCAATTTCAAAATGTTTTGTGATCTTCTGTGCCAACACACTTCCAAAGTGTTTGAAAGAGAGCAGCATGTTTTATCTTTTTAAATAATCACACAACAGCTAATCAAAAATGTAACAATCACATTCAAGGGAGCCATAAAGATCTGCCTTTTTGTAAAAGAGATGTTTGGCCAAAATAACTAAAGATTTGCCTAGAGGGAGTCAGAGAGAGGGGCTCATATTTGTAGGATGGTGCAAATTTTCAAAGGTGTGCTTCATTTTGATGAAGGTTCAGATAAAGCTCTCCCTAAAAACTGTCCCGTTAATAATGTTGCCCTACACATCCAAAAGCAAGCTGAAATGACCATGCTGCTTTGCTCTGCTTCATTCTGGAGAAGGTGCCGCTTTCCTTATCAAATGTGTTGCCATGCACCATGGAGGTGCATGCCAACACAACCTAAGCCCAAGGAGACCTCATTTTGGACACAAGGCTTAGACAGAAGGTTCTGATAGGAAGGAGATGGAAGAAGGTTCTAAACAACTTTGGTTCTTTGCCAAAATAAAACCATGTGACATCCTTGGTGCTCTCTGAGCTTGGTAGTTTTCCTTGCAAACATTTCAGTACCTGAGTAGTTAACATTACCAGTGCTCCAGTGATGTTACCTAGTCAATCATAAATCACCTGCAAGCAAACAACCATTCTCAGAGACCACCAAGGACTCCATAGTTCAGCTCTGAACTACATATATTCTCTTCTAAAATAAAACCTGCTCTTTCAACAAGAACAATTGGGTTCCCTCTTGGTATGAATCTCACTGTCAAAGTCTAATGGCAATTGACATTCTACAAATACACACCTACCCACATACTCAATGTACATCTTTTTCTTCACAATCTTGTTACTCCTTTCTTCCCCCTCAGACTTAACAAACTGCATTTATTTATCTGTCATTCAGAATGTGCAAACACCCAGCATAAATACGATCGGTGGTGTGTAAATGCTAACTAGCTTCTCACCAGCTTGCTGTAGTATTCCTTTGCCACTTAGTTCCTTTTTTCCCCCTTCTTTAAAGCAGATTGAGTAACCAGTATTTGCTCACAGCTGACAAGCAGACTCAAGCAGAAAGAGGGAGGGAGGGAAGGAGGGAGGGAGAGAAAGAGAGGGAGGGAGGGAAAGAAAAGAAAGAGGAGTCAACAGAAAAAAATGTTGACAACTGTCAGAAGTGCCCTTTCTGGTGCTGAAATACGGTAACCAGCAAGAGATTACGGTAAATCACAACAGGGACCGTAGTGCTGCCTGCATCGGCTCCTACAGCACAGTAAAGTTACTGCTTCTCCTTGACATTCGAGCAGGGGAGCATTATTCACCGAGGAAGAGGGAGGTATCATAAAACCAGCACTCAGCCACCCTTAGCCATTGGGACAGAGGGAATTCGTGTAATTGTGAGTCATCAAAATACACTAGGAGGGGGGGAGATGCTGATTTCTTTTACATTTATTTATTTCATTATTGTTATTTGCAAGCAAAGTGTCCCACTGTGCCATTCGGATGACTGCCTGTGATTCGTCTCCTTTCAACCAGTCTGCAACAGGAGGGTTTCAGGAGCTTGAAGGAGGTAAGTGGAGGGAGATCTTGGATATCTATGCAAAGGAAGTCCTTAGCTAAAGATGACATACCCGCCTGTTTTCTTTTTCTTTCTTTCTTTCCTTCCTTCCTCCCCTCCATCTCTCCCTCTTTCCTTCTTTTCCTTCCTTCCTTTCCTCTTTCTTTCCTTCCTTTTTCCTCCAAGTAATGTTGATAAGGTTGGCAACATTTTTTTTAATTCCCTGTTTTGCATATGCCTCCTCCATCCTACATTCTCTGGATTTCTCGTATTTATTTAATTCCCCAAGTCCACAACAACCCACAGAGAAGAAGTAATGAAGGGAAAATTGACTAGAAATGTGTTGTGATGTTTTTATTTGCATGACTGCTTACTAATATTCATCGGTTCCTAAAATTTATACTGGGTCGCATTTTCCCCAAGCCCTATTTACCAATTGGCTATGAAATGTTCTCCCACTAAAGGTATGTCTGAATTTTCACCTATTTTCTCCATTGCAATAGAAGCATCATCAGCTTTTTAAAGAAGGAATATCTTCTTCTTTTTTGAAGGAAAGAAAAATGACTGTGTGAATTTTTTTTGGTTTAAAAAAAATTACACGCTTAAAATCAGATTATCTTCTATTAATTATTAGTTCGATTATCATTTATTATCTTGGGGATATCCAGCGAAGTTTCTATTTGCAGGAAGTGTGTGTCCTACTAAAGACAAGGAGGGTGCTTTTTTTACTGCATGGACTTTAGCTTATCAGATGGATAGATTGTTGTCCTTACTTGACCAAGCTTCTACCCACAAACATGGATAAGAGTTGTAAACAGTGGGTCCAAAGGGCCAGAAAATGCAAGGCGCCCAACAGATCTGTACTCTATACTATTTGTATGCAAAACCCATTTGTATCCAAAGAAATAAGTGCAATGACCCTTCAAGACAGAAACAACTGGCAATAACACAATGTTCTGAGCTTTGCTGTTAGTTTGACCCATGCCGTAGGAAAGAAACCCTCGAGCCCTCAAGGAACAAAATCTAAGTTAAAAATATTATTTCTAATGCAGCACCGCTGTGACGCTGTGTGTATGCATATGCATTTGTATTCTACTTATGGGAGACATGGTCACACTCATGCACGGATTCCTTTTTTCCTCTGCGATTATTAATCTTCTAGAAAAGAGTTCCTATAAGAGTTGTATGGTGTTATTGTCCTTGCTCTTCTTAATTGGGAACAGCCCTTTGGCAAAAATCATAGCTCAGGAACACAAAGCATGTTTTGTGTCCAGGTACAGTTCTTGGACAGTCCAGATGTAGCTGGAAGGACACTTTGCTGTTGTTCTGGATGCCATGCTAATAATCCAAGGGTCTAGAATAGTCCTATACCTTTTGTTTTGTTTTGCTAGAACAAGCTTATTCAGCTTCCTTTGCACTGCCAATCATTTTTGTTCCCTGCCTAATAAATTTGGGTTGACAACTTGTCGATGGGCTATTGGTGGACTCTAAACTTTTTGTAGCCTCTGGAATTTCCCCAGACTATTGCACTGAAATTTGGCAGCAAACCAACCAATTACCTTGGTATGATTTCCAACTGTGTTCTTTTTTTCTGGGAAATAAAAAGAAATCCGTAATAGGCTTAACACACCTATTAAGAATTAACCCCTCAAAATACAGCCCATAAACCCGTGTTTCAAAATGTCAGTCCTGGTGTCTCTGATGGCATTGGCATCAGACTTCAGAAGCACTCAACAGCCAACGAATAATATAATAATCTATAATGTAACAAATTTAATCTAATGATAAGAACATTATTTCCTCCCATCAGCCAAAACATGTTTGCCCACCTCCAAAATAAAAGGTAGAGAAAGAACCTAGTGACTTCCAGGAGTTGTTAATCTATAATTCCCAACACCTCTAACCATTCTGACTAGCATTAATGGAACTTGGAATCCAACAAATTCTGGAATCCCGAAGGAAGATTAGCCAAACCCAAGATAAAGAAACTGAGACTAAGAAAAACTCTGAGAATTTGTGAAGAAAAGGGATATTCCATGGTTACACAATGGGATGATTGCTTGGGCTTAGCATGGTGGAGGGGAATTTTAAAATCTGTGGAAACTAAATGAGTAAATTATGCAACTAACTCCTGTGCTTATTTGGAGCACCCAAAACTGAGTATGTGGAGATATTGATCTGTCCTCCGTAGAGAGAAATGCATGTACTGATTTCGCCAAGGATACATTTCCTATTGTGGTCTAGTGTACAAGTCTAATTGGGACACCAGGAACAACATGCTGTTGCTTCCTTGAAAACATGCATTTGCTCAAAAATGCTATTCTATTCTATATTCTATTCTATTCCAATCCATTCCATAAATGCCCAGCATTCTAATATTGAAACATGAGCAGTTTTATTTTGTCAAATCAGACATATAGTCCAATAGTGTTTCTTCTTCACTTTTACAAGTTTTAGATAAGTAATTGGTCTTTATAGTCATTGTTATTTTTTTCCTTTTAATTAGAGATCCCCAAATCTGGCCCTTGGATCTCCTGCATGTGTATTACAATAGACATACATCATCTATGCTGAAGTTATTTCTTACTGAGCCCAGAGCTAAATTCAGATATTTCAAACAGATCGTTCCTTGATACCAATCCATCTGTTTTGATCAGACCAAATACAAACTGGGCTGCAAGGAAAATTCCGTACATAGTAAGCATCGCAACTACAGCCATGCATCTCAGCAAGTGGGGCTTTCTCGGTTATCCTTTCAGTTAATGTAAGGCTCATTTGTAATTTAGAGCAGGAAGAGAAACCACTGCAATATCGGTTCTCTTATGTTGCAAACTACCATGAGACGAGCATGGAGATGTCCACCATTTCTTCCTAACATAAAGCTGCAGACTGTTTTGCTTGCAACAGAGTTAACTGAAAGAAGGCACACATCCTGTAGATCTGATTGTTCTAAAAGACCCAAAGTTGTCTTTTGTGTGGGGGGGGGGAGGAGGAGGCTGCAGGATCATCAATGGCCAATTTGCCAGAGATCAACATTTTTATCGCCCAGGATTCAGAGGTGTGATTTGATGAAAAAACATAAGAAGCAGTCAAGCTGAGGAGCATCAAGTGATGAGCAAGCAGTGTCAACAGCAGTTTGCATGAGATGATAAGAACTCAGTAAAGTTTGATTTCTAATTTTGGAAAAATGTTGCCATCAGGATATTTGCCAAACAAGAAATCTGGTGTTTGAAATTTGTTTTTTTCTTCTCCTTTTGATTTCTTTAGGAAACAGCTCGTCTGTCTACCGGAAGAGCACAGACCACCATCTCCTCCGAGTTCCTAGAAGGTCCATAACCATTGTTTGTTAAAAGGATTATATGTCGCAGGTGTCGCAGCTTTACAATTATTACAGCTTCTTCTGCAACTTGGAATCATAAAGTTAGTCATGGATGAAAAGACTAGACCTTGAGAAGTGACAGCCAGAGTGACAGACGGCAATCTTCTTTCACCTGGGAAGATTTTTCAAAGTCAAATACGAAGAAGACATAAGAAAGAGGAAAGAATACTCAAATATTATTTGTGCTGCATCTTTCCACGAAGAACTTTTAAAGAGTCTGGAAGTTGACAGACTTTCTACCACTGCAATTTTCCTTGTTTAGTAACCAAGAGCGTCTTGTGGCTCTTAATGGGTATTATTTTAAAAACTAAACAGCAACTAAGAAAGAGGTCTTTAGCTTCATCATCCAACATCCAGCAAGGTATGGTAAACTTCAAAGAGACTGTTCTAAAGAGAACCATTATAATTGCTTTGGAATTATTTATGGGACAAGAAACGCCTAGGTTTTTCTTCAGAGCAAATGCAAAAGAAGAAATGTGGATTTTCGAATATGTTCATTAGTCTAGGGTTTTGCTCTCTCTCTCCTCTGCATTGATAAAGCCAGACTAGTATTTCCAATTAGTTTCTATCTACAATGTGGAAATAAAGCTTCTCCCAACACTACCAAATATTTGCTCTTGGCTCTTTCAAAGAAAGGGCAGAGAGAATGACAAACACACTGGATGAACATTAACCAGTTTTGATAATGGGACTGACCTCTGAGAACATCTCTGCCCCTGACTGCTTCAATTGCACCCAGACTGTGGAGCAAGTAAATATTTCCAAGGCCATATTATTAGGTGTCATCTTTGGAGGGCTGATTGTTTTTGGGGTCCTGGGCAACATTGTGGTTATCCTTTCAGTAGCCTGTCACAAACATCTGCAAAGCGTAACCCATTACTACATTATCAACTTGGCTGTCGCTGATCTCCTCTTGACTTCTACTGTTCTCCCCTTTTCTGCTATTTTAGACATCCTAGGCTACTGGGCTTTTGGGAGGATCTTCTGCAACATCTGGGCAGCTGTTGATGTTCTGTGCTGCACAGCTTCCATCATGAGCCTTTGTGTCATCTCTATAGACCGATATATTGGGGTGAGCTACCCACTGAGATACCCAGCCATAGTGACTGAAAAAAGAGGTCTGTTGGCTCTGCTCTGTGTGTGGGCATTGTCACTTGTGATATCCATAGGTCCTCTCTTTGGCTGGAAACAACCAGCTCCAAAAGACGAAAAAAACTGCCAGATCAACACTGACCCAAGTTATGTCTTGTTTTCTGCTCTTGGGTCCTTCTATCTCCCCCTGGTCATCATCCTGGTGATGTATTGCCGGGTATACGTGGTAGCCAGAAGGGAAAGCAAAGGATTGTCATGTGGCCTGAAGATTGAGAAGTCCCGTTCAGAAGAAGTGACTCTCCGCATCCACCGCAAGAACAACAGTGAAGCTGCAGGAGCTACCCCTACCACCAAGCACAAGTCCAATTTTTCCATAAGGCTTCTAAAGTTCTCTCGGGAGAAGAAAGCAGCCAAAAGCTTGGGAATAGTTGTGGGATGTTTCATCCTGTGTTGGCTTCCTTTCTTTTTAATCATGCCAATTGGTAAGTAAAATATAAATAAACCAGCCAATGAGAATGTGGGGTTGTGTGATGTGGATTGAATATCTGAGATTCTAGATGAGTTCTTCATCTGACGTAAATGAGGAATGTCTCCCTGAGCTGAGTCATATATAGGGATAGGGCAATTTATGAGGTCAGAGCGATGCTATTTTTGTACTCCCGTGTCCTTTTTCTCTACTGTTGAGGATGTACATATACAGAGGTAAGCAGCTAGATGATTACTGGCTAAAAGAAGATGAGATTTTGGCACTGGTCATAGGAATCTAGATAAGGCAGAGGATGATTCTCCTTTTTGATAAGAAATTCAGATATCACATCCTGTTGGAGTGATAATGAAAACAGGAGATGATCAGATAAATGTGGCTCATTGGGCATCATTCCGTGAAATCTTCATATTTGTGGGATTTACTTTTTAAAACCAGGATATTGAGCCCAACCATTCAGAACCTGTAAGGATATATATGGTCTTAATTAATAACAGAATGCCTCTGAGAACATAATCAAGCTAGGAATTTGTGATCCCTGGACCAGATCCAAGCTCACAGTTCCTTTCACCCAAAACTCCTCCCCTTGCTTCTCCTCAAAGATTTATTATTATTTTCAGCAACTTGGTTTATAGGCAATGATCAACAAATCAGCTGTTTTGATGGTTAGGTAAACAGCAAGAGTTTTTGACTTCTAGTCTTCTGCAGGTCACCTAAACATCTATTTATCTACACGCAGCTATCCCCACATCTATTTAGGGTTAACCTTTCACAAAGTCCAGGTTACATTTGAGTAAACATACCCAGAACCAATCTTCAAAACATTTACTGTCCAAAGATAGAACTTTGGATTGCATTGAACGTGTCTTACTATCATTTGTAAGAAATTATCTTTTCTGTGATTTTCAAAAAGTTTCTCTTTCTATCAAATGTATGAAACCTATTTATGAGGGTTTAGCAAAACTATTTTAGCACCTGTTGCTGGAGAAAATTGTAAAAAAGGGTCATGGACAACCCAATCCAACACAACACTAGCTAAGGGGAGACGTCTTCAATTCTTCTCTTATGTATGTTGGGTTGTAAAAAAAAAAAAGACATTAAAAATGAGTAAGATACCAGTGAAAGGTCTTAATGTGTGCGTTTCAGAATTGAAAGTGAGCAATTGCACAGGCAAAATGTGTTTGGAAACAGTTCAAGTCCTGTTTTCAATCGATGTCATTCCCAGCTTAGAAGGAATGTTGATATTTGTTTTAAATGCTGGGTATGGTAAGGTTGAGGTGTCCTACTTGATCTCCTTCAAACAGCTCAAGTGCCCTCCATAATTTAGACTTGAAACTTGCCAACTTTAAGATTTGTGGACTTCAACCCTCAGAAATCCTCAGCCGTTCATGCTGGGTGAGGAATTCTGAGAATTGAAAAGTCCACAAGTTTTAAAGTTTGGCAAGTGCAGATACCCCTGACTTAGAGATTTGGATGGCAGTCATACTGCTTGGGTACAGCTTAGATTAGAGCAGTGGTGAAATCTACTTATCTTCCCTACTGGTTCGGAAGTGCTCATTTCGCTCATGCCTTCATCACACGTGCTTTTTCACCCTCTGTGCATGCACAGAGGCTAAAAAAAACCGGAAATGTTGACGTTTGGGCAGGTGGGTGGAGCCTCACGCAATGGCCACCACTGGTTCTCTGAACCACCGGTGGCCGCCACTACCTACTCACCCGAACTGGAGTGAGTAGGTAGCATTTCACCACTGGTCCACTAACAAATAAATGTTTGCATATTTAAATGCTAAGCAGATGAAGAAAAAAGCTGAATGTAGGAAAGGATTCTTGTGGAAACACGTAACATTGGATTCAGGAAAAAGAAGCATAATTCAAAAATTGGTGCTTTTAGGTCAGTTAGGCTTCAACTGTCTGATTATTGCCAAAATGTGTGGAGGTGAGAGAAAGCAGAACAATAATAAGAATATTAAAGTGAAAAATAGCAATTAGCTATGTTAAAGTAACAGAGGTGGAAATAGCTTCTCAGCTCATAGATCTGTTGATTTAAGTAGCCACTTTTCTAGTTAGTATTTCTGGTTGAGTGGAATCCTTGAGTGAATTCATAGATCTCAAAGAAAAAAATTATATATAGGAGTCTATGTCAATGCCCAGAATTTCTTTGTTTTAAAAAGGCACCTTTTCTTTGTAATGGTTACTAGATTTTTTAAAATTCATATGAAAGTCAATTTTAATAATAGCCAAGTCACTTTGGGGAACACATTTCATTATAAAACCATTAGACTGTAGTTGTGTATTTTGGTAGCTGTTCATTGCAGATGGTTTATTTGGTGATTATATGAAGTTTCTCCTTAATGGAGTTCCACTTGGAATTATGAAACTATGTGTTTCCAGATATATTGTGTGCGTGTTTTGTAAGATATACGAGCTGATGTTTCTCAAGAATGCTGCAGTCTATTGTGGATGGAAACTGTTACAGGAATTCAGCAAATCACACACCCACAACTGTGATGGACAATCCTAGCAATGCTTTTTAGCTTGGAATCAAAATAAGCGTGTTGAACAAATCATACCAAATATTTCTGATTTGTATAATTACCATTCGTGTTTTCCTGTGGAGATTCTCAGTCATCCAGGTCACAGTTGTCTCAAAGATGCTTTCTTCTTCAAAAGGCAACTGAGGAAGAAGAAGAAAAATCTTCTTCTTCCTCAAAAAAAAAA
>JANHFT010005065.1:192343-203104 GCA_032467955.1 Pseudoxenodon macrops
TTGCAGGAGGGAACTAGAAGAGGACGAGCCCACGCTTAAACGCACCCCAGGAAGTGAAGCCCCTGCCCCCCCCCCCGCCGGCCCGGTCTCCTCACACACACACACACACACCCCGGGGGACCTGTTTCCTCCGCCGCACACCCTTTCTGCGCCGGTGCCCAGGGGAGCGTCAGCCTCGGAGGGCTAGGAAGGAGCCTTCGCAACCGCAGGGCAGCCGCTGAAGCGCGCGGGGATTTGGACCCGCGCTTCTCCAGGGAGCGGAGAGCGAAGGGCTCTTTTGTCTCTGGTGCAGGTGCCTGTGGCGTGGCGCCTGGCTTAGGAGGTGCAACCTTCTCCCAACCGGGGTGGCTGGCGTGGGTGGGCCCGGAGTCATAGTCCGAGGCAGCTGGAAGGCACCGGGTCGGAGGAAGCTCTTTTCCTAGCATTTTTGAAAGTATGAGAACTGGCTATAAGTGCCGTAGCTTTGTGGAATCTGGAATCGAAAACTGGGCTGCGGCCAGGGAAGAAAAGAGGAACGAGGGTGGCGGTTGTGAGAAGGAATTCATTCCGGTGCTCGCATGTTCTTATGACAGTCGCACACATGAGCGGGCCTAAGCACACCCGGGCAAACGCACAAAGATTCATATGTAGGACATAATCAGCTTTCTCCTGTGTGAGGGTGGCGGAGATAAATCATAAGGCAAGGCCATTGGGAGGAGCTCATGCCCTCCATATGCAGAGCAGGAGGCACATATGCTAAACTCCGCAACAGTCTAGAGTGGTTGTATGGTATGTGCCTCCAGGGTATGTGGATGTTTTGTTTTCCTTTTTCTTGTTAAACACCTTAAAACAAGTAATTATAGTTTCCAACCGCCTGGCTACACTATGCAAGAAAGGTAATACACCCACAGAGCTAGCCAGCACCATCCCCAGACTAAATGACTGTCAGAAAGCAAGAAATGAATGTAATATGCAAGAGAAACATCAAGAAAGTGAGTCAAGACACAGACCATACATCAGTTCAATTACACGTAATGAATATGCATGTAGGACATTGTTTAGAAGCATTTGCCCATTTTGGAGATGCTAAAACAGAGAGAGAGATGCCCAAGGCAAGGGGTGGAGTCCAGGATCTCAGCCACAAAACCTATCTGCCATAAAATCAGTGTGTGAAGCTCAATCCCACTTCACTTCATGCCCCCTGGTCTTTATGGGACTGAGTTGGTAGATACTAGCTGTTCCTAGCAAAAGCCACAAGGGGCAGATTTTCCCAACACCTGGGCCAATGGTTAAATGTATGCCTGGAATACGGAGGAACATGAAGTCAGGTGTATATAAAAGTGTGAGCCGGAGAAATTAGGAATGTATATTAAGGAGCGACAATTTTGTGTCTAATGTGGGGTTGTTTTTTTAATGGATTGAAAAGAGTTGTTTAAAAGTTGTTTTGCTTTCCTTGGTTAGGGGGAATGTTGGTTATTATTATTATTTTTTTATGTTCTTATCATTGCTGTGAGTCACCTAGAGTTATGGCCCATAAAATAGACAGCCATATAAGCCTCATAAATAAATAATATTACTCTTTTTTGTTGCCCAGGAATAAGATAATATAAATGGCAAGCATGCAAGCAGAATTTTACAAGATAGCAAGAGAAGGTGGGGTTTTGTATCAAGAAGTGCTCTGATTTAGAGTAAGGAGGGAAATATTCTGTTATTATTCTTGCTCTGTATAAGTAAGTGGCCATATTAGAAAAAAAGCAACAGGATAAAGATTTAGCATATTCCAATTATCTGACTCCGCCTTCTTATTATTATAATTTTAGGTCATTTTTTAAACGTTCAGATTAGCCTAATGTAACCAAACAGCAGCCTGTGAAAAAAAATATGTTTGTGAGTGATATAAGTAATATTCATCTGTCCAACCCACAATCACAAAGAAAATGCCTTGAGCATATATTTGACCTAAATAGTTGAAAACAATTTCATGCAAGACAGGATTTTTTTATAAAGGGCTGGTGAGTAAAGAAGAGTATTTTCAACATTTTGCAGCTAAATTGTCATTTATTATTTTTAAAAGATTATTTGAGAATTTGTTCAGTTTTCCTTCTGTCCTGAGATTCAGCAATATTAAAAATCTAAGCAGTATGTCTCAGGACAGAAGTCAGAAATGCAGATGTGTAACTTTTTTCTATTAGAAATGATCTACCCCATGTTTATATAATTCAATCATATTTTGTTAAATTTCAGTATAAAATAAAACTAACAGTTTTACAGATGAGATTGATGACAAAGACAAAATAAATAAATGTAAATGTATAGGTGTAAATATGTATAATAATGTGGATACAAATGAGATTGTGGAAAAGAAGTCAAGAAGAGGTGTAACCGATGTTAAACAGTCGTGAAAATGAAAATTTATGTTTTCTTTTTAAATGTTTAAAATGTAATAAAATATTTTAAAAAATAGAAAGAATGTAAATATGGCTACATGTCTCCATCTCCACACTATCCCCCCTCCTATTTTCCCACAACAGAAAAATGCTTAGTAGAATAACATAAAGTGTGCCTGGCCAGAATCCAATGGGATTAAAATGCAGGCCTGACATTTTGTTTTCTACAGTGCACATGAACTCTCATTCCCACATTTGTTCTTTACATCTCCCAAAGGTTCATAGCAATTTTGCAGTGTCTATTGAGATATGATAAACATGTTCCTTTCTAATATTTCTCAAAGCACCATCGCAAAGAATGGTACTGATTAGTAATTAAGGATAGTTATTGACCCTTCTTCTCCAAATCTCAAGGGAACTCCAGCAAACTCTGTAAAAACCAGGACCTTGGATTAAGACATTTCATTCTGTTAATATCTGCTTAGAAATACAGACATGCATGTGTGTGTGGGGTATTAGGATTTGTGTTATTTGTGTCTGTGATATTTCATTAGAAAACATCCAAAGTCATTTCCAACTCTGTTATTCTGTTAACTTTACATAAAATTCATTATCTTAACTTTAGATACAGTTAATGAATGTTAATCTAGGAGTTGCAGTTTGATGTCTACAATGGCTACATATTACAATGAATTTGTTATATTTAGAATATTAGTTTTACTTTTTTCCCCAACTATAATGAGCATTTCTCCTCCTTGCACCTGCAAATTTAGTAGTCCTCTTCCAATTGTTCATAAATATTATCAGTCTGGAGATTTAATCATTGCTGCTGTTATTTATCAGGTTTTATTCCTTACAAATGAGATCACTTTTCAAAGCCTTCCTTCTTCTGACATCCTTGATCAGTACATGTAAGTATCTGACTACTTTTCCTCCTCCTCATACCACAACTCCTATTCCACCACATTGCCACCTAAAAGCTGTATTTTCTATCACTTTTATTCTTAAAGGTTTTGGTTGCTAGTCAGTTGTTATGACCTAATCCAGTGACCATATTTAGTCTTTTTTTAATTCTAGACCTATCCTAATACTTATGTTGAAGTTGAGATGAGTATTAATAATTTTAATTGTAAAGTATATGAATTTCATTCTCTTCAGGAAACTTCCTTCTTTTAACAAAGCCCTTTGTTGAAAGTAAAAAGTTTGATATATCTAAATATTGCAGAAACTCTCTTGTTAATCTTTAGTTTTTTTGCCTTTCATTTCATCCAGAAATAAAATAGAAACTCTCTAGGTCATATTTAGGCAATTATACATCTAGGGTTTGAAAAGGGAACTGGATTCCTTCTCAGAAAATATAGATAAGATAGAAATAATATTGAAATCAAATAGAGACATAGGAAACTGATGGCAGAATTTTTTTGTTTGATGTCACATGTTTATCCCCAGCTAGTTTTAACTCAGTTACTGATGACTGATCCACTACCACCTCTGAAGCTTGTTATGGTTCCACCAATCTTTCTGTGAAATAATAAAATTAGTTTTTAACTTTCCTCCTTTCGCTTTGAGATTATGGCCCCATGTTCATATATTTTAATTAATATTGAGAATACTGCCTTCTAGAATCTTTTTTAAAAATAATAATGTTTATTAACGTTTTTGAAAATCAACGGACAAAAACTTACAAACAGTAAACAAACAATAAACAAATAAACAGAAGTACAAAAACAACACTATATATACATATACTCTCTTTTACAGCTTTTCTTAAACTGTTTTGCTATTATTATTATTATTTATGTATTATCTACAACTAGAACTATTTTAATCAACAGGATTTTGATTGCTGCTGCTATACTGCAGTCATAAGTAACTCTCTTGAGTTGAAACACTATGCAATTCTAGTGAAGTCTTCTCATGAATAAGGAGAAAGAATCAAAGAGTTATACAGTTATGCAGTAACCATCAAAACCTCCTGAAATACAATGAAAGTAATAGCATTGAATTGATTGAATGTAATGGATTCTCGGTGTAGAGAATGATATATATTGATCTGCAACTGGTCTACACATATAAAACCAATGGATTGAGAATTACAATAAGCCAATGAACACAACCCTTTTGCTTGCTATCCCTCCCCCCAATACACAAATATGGTCAATTCAACATAGCTATTTATTTGTTTGTTTTATTTGTAAATTTTATTGGCCATCCATTTTACCACAGGGTAACGCTGGGTAATCTCTTTTCTTACTAGATTACAACATGGCTATTTGTTTGTTTGTTTGTTTGTTTTATTTGTAACTTTTATTGGCCGTCTTACTAGATTACAACATGGCAAAAATAAGTTTTTTTGTTTTATTTGTAAAATTTATTGGTCGTCCATCTTACCACAGGGTAACGCTGGGCAGGTTACAATCTTATAATTAAAATGACACTAGTAATCAGTAATTTAAGCAAAATATGTAGGATCATAGGCCTTAAACTAAAATTACTCAGATCAAACTATAGCAACTTACTCCATGTTACCAACAAGCGATGAATACAAAATCCCATACTATAAAGTGAGACAACCCCCTAACTCTTCTGCTTTTAAGTAGTTAGCCTACGTTTTTAGGGTAGCTATTTATTAAGGAATCCTAATTTCATTATCTCATACGCAAGAGAAAAAATTCGGTTCATGAAGAATGCATCATTTCACAGGTAAAGAACTGAAAGCAATAATAGTCAAATCTATCTGAGCTTAGCCATAAATGCAAAAACCAAACAGATCTGGCCAACTTACTTTGAAATCTTTCATCTATAAACAACATGCATGGTGAAAATAAACTATATTACTTACATACATAACTCTTTCAATAGTGGTGGACTTTTTTTTTAAAGGACATTTAAGAATCTGTGCAAACTGTCACCTGGGCTTTATTAATTGATGGGAAATTAGAACAAAGGAATATGCAGTCAACAACAACAAACAAACAACCAAAGTAAAATTGACCATTTGCCAATATATGATAGCAACCTTGGGAGGAACCATCTGACAATATTTGATAACAAAGCTGCAATAAAAAGCCCGAAATAAATTCTGCATTATCACTGAAACCCAGTAACTGTATATCCTATATTGAAAATGATGGACTCCCTGAATCTGTTAAAAATAGCAACATCTGTAAAAGAGGCAAATATTCAAAGTCAGCTACCCTGAGTACTGAAGATAAATTATCAGCCAGAGGCTTAGGGTCTGGCTGAGCTTTTTATAGACCAAACAGCTGTCCCCAGAATTCACTGGGATGTTAAAATCTTTGAACACCATTTATATCAGCAATCTCTTTTCTTACTAGATTACAACATGGCAAAAATAAGAAGGGGCTGTTTACGGATGAATCCTTGCCAAGTCTTCGTTCCCATAGGATTTCGTGTTTAAGTCAGTTTAGTGAATATATTTCAGTATAAAGAGAAGTGTTGACAGATTTTTTTCCCACTTGGAAAACAAAATAACATGGAAATTACTCCAGCTGTTTTATAACAAACATGGTTACTTGTTGAATGGTTACAAGAATGGGTGAGTTTATGGCCTTCCAGATAATACTGGAATTACCACCTACTGTGTTTCCCCGAAAATAAGACAGGGTCTTATTTTCTTTTGACCTGCAAAATAAGTGCTTGGCCTTATTTTTGGGGAGGTCTTATTATTTTTGAGGTGCAGAAGGCGGCGAGTGTGGTCATCTCATCGCTGCTACTGTGTTTTGGGGAGGGCTTCTTTTCGGGGGACAGCTTATTTTAGCGCATGCGCTCAAAAGCTTGATTGGGCTTATTATCCAGGGAGGTGTTATTTTCAGGGACACAGGGTAGCTAACAACTTTCACCAATATGGGCAATAGATAATATCAACCCTTCAAGATGGGACTTGTTAGGAAACAGGTTATACAAAGTTATCGGGATTATTAAATTAGAACACAATCTTGAAAGCTTGACTGTGTCTTCCCTACCCTCCCTCTTATATACCAGGGTATTAGGATGAGACAATCTGAGCTTCTTTCTAGTACTTTATCTGTTTCCTGCATTTAAAGCAGGCTTTTGTTTTGGAACAATTTCTCCATCTCCTTGGCCCAATCCCTACAAGTAGGAATGTGAAAGAGATCACATGACATCTAGAAAGACTTTTAATGAAAAGAAGGACTAGGAGTGACATGATAGCATTCTTCCAATATCTCAGGGGTTATCAGAAAGAAGAGGGAGTCAAGCTATTCTCCAAAGAACCTTAAGACAGGACAAGATGCAATGGATGGAAACTATTCAAGGAGAGAAGCAACCTAAAACTAAGGAGAAATTTCCTGACAGTTGGAACAATTACCTCCAGAAGTTGTGAATGCTCCAACACTGGAAGTTTTTAAGAAGTGGTTGCACAACCATTTGTCTGAAATGGTATAGGGTTTCCTGCCTGAGCAGGAGGTTGGACTAGAAGATCTCCAAGGTCCATTCCAACTCTGCTATTCTGTTATTCTGACTTAGCTTCCCCAGGCGTTACTTAATAAATTTGCTGGGATCAGTTGGTTCATCCCATAGTTTTAACAGTAAAGTATGAAGTGGAAAATGAAGCTTGGACATAATAGAACAGGGTGTCACCAAGCATCATTATAAAACTTTCTCCAGCATAATGCATTTCACATAGGTTAAATTTAACTGCACTGATTTCTTATGATCTTAGTCAACGAGCATGCTTATTCAGAGATTGTGGAAACCGAATATATCTGGTAGCCATAAAGTTAGTAAAGGTTATTACAACTTGTATTCATTTCACTTTGTGAAGTCAGGAAGCATTGACTCTTTAATGCCTAATTACTGCTTTGAAGTTGACACCTGATCACCAACTGATCCCTTGGGCCAGATCCAACTGTTTGAAGAGTATAATTTTTCAGAGGTCAGAATGCCTGCATATTGGCTCATTACAATAGGGATAAAGGGCCTCAGTTCCTGGAAGACAAAATATCTGGCAAGGTGTCATTGTATTAAAGAAGTCAGGCCATCTGTCGGCCCACCAACAGGGAAAATGAACATGATATTGTGTTTCCTCAAAGCAGATTCTGCCAACTCATAGACATCCCATTAGGATACACCCCAAATGATTGCTGTTATTTGTTTTATATTGTGTTTTCAAAATTCACATTCATCTGCCTTTTCTGACCAAGGATTTTCCACACTCTGAAGGACAGAATTAGTTCATCGCTCCCCCCTTTCTGAGTTTACAAGGGCCAGGTTACACAATCCACAGAAATCAAATTGTAAACTTTCTCAGGATTATTTCACTCCTAAACTGCAGATTGTGGGGGCAGAGGCAATAAATATCCTAAAATGTTCCCCCTAGGAAAAACCAAAGCATCTCTGCATGTAGAAAAGCAATACCTATTTCAGTCTTTGGTGATCTCTATTGGTTTTCGTTACTCTTTTTAAGTAATCCATCAAGACAGCATTTGTTATTGAGTGAAACTACCTTCTTGCTTTCCGTGTGTGAGGAGTTGTTCATTTGTTTTTCTGGAACCATCTGTAGTTTGGAGCCTTCCCTCCATCTGTTTAGTGAAAAGTTAAATTTTATTTTGTATGTTTCTGCTAGAAATAAGAACATGGATGTCTATGTAGATTCTGTCATCCAGGTCATGACTGTCTCAAAGGTGCTTTCTCAAAAGGCAACTGGACTTCCTTTGGTTTTCCCTGAAGACATTTCACTTATCATCCAAGACAGAGGTGGGTTCCTGCTGGTTCAGGCAGGTTCCCTAGAACCAGAAGCGGGAATTTCTCCCCACTTGCTAAACCAGCAGCGATGGCTGGCTGGACACGCCCCCGAACCAATCCTCCATCCAAAAATTGATCGAAATCAACCATCTGCGCATTTTCACAGTGAAGTAATGAGGGCGTGCACATGCGCACTTCCGGCACGACTCTGAACTGGTAGGGAAGGTAAGTAGAACCCACCCCTGATCCAAGAACCAAGAAGCTTTATTGGTTCTGGTAGGATGGTGGGGGAGATGGAAAGCTTAGTCCTCACAGGTATCTTGTCAGAAGATACCTGTCAGAACTTCACCCCCACGATTCTCCCAGAATCAATGAAGCTTCTTGGAGGAGAAGTGAAATGTCTTCAAGGAAAACCAAAGGAAGTCCAGTTGCCTTTTGAAAAAGCACTTTTGAGACAAGAATATTGATCTAATTATTGAAAGCGGGGTGTCAAGTCTTTTTTAACATATCAGAGACATGACAAAAATTATCCTCTAGGACAAAATGATTCACTGATTCACAAAATGGCTACTGCGATAAGCATTACTAGTCATAAAAGACCCATTTTTAAGAAGACAACCTATTGAGTTTCCTCCCAACCACTTTCTGTATCCCATTTTTCCAAAATTCCTCAATTCTCCAACTTTAACTTCCTTTCTTAGGGTATAATGATAGTCAAATAGCATCTATCCACCCATGGTTTTTGATTTTTATTTTTTAAATGCCCCATGTGACATCTAAGGTTTTTTTTCCAAAAAGAAGACAACATTAGAGGTTTGTGGTTCATTTTGTGATATGCCTGTTTCTCTCTTTTTTTTAAATAAAGAATCAATTTTAAAAAGTAAAGCAGAACAATAGACTCAACAGTTCAAATATTCTTCAACTCAAATATTCTTGATAATTTTGCAACAACATTTTGAAAGTGGGATTGATTTGATGCATGGATTTAGCATCTTTATCTGACGTTCAGAAGTTATTTTCTTATTGAACATTATGATAATTAAAGTTTCTGGATATGAACATCAGAATCCAATCAGGAAGTGCCAACTTACATGCATTACACTTTTTTAAAACCCTAGATTCACCTGCAGGCATCATCAATGCAGGTAATGTTTTTAAAAAAACTTTTGAGTTTTTGAAAACAGGACTACCTTGTGTTATTTCAGTTAAAGAACATTTAACCCTTACATTTCCACATAATATTCTGTCTAAATGGCAGTCCTAGACTTATTTGCAAAATCTATCTAGCAATCAGACTATACAGTGCTAAAAAAAATTACAAATAATTTAATATTGGCATATAGCCATATCCTAGTTTAGTTTAATTCAATGACTAATAATATTAAGTAATACCCGTTGAAGGATACACTAGAGTTATGTAAATACACAATTCTGAGATTCAATCTGAAAATGAAGTTGATTCAAAATGCTGAATCAAATATTTTTACATTGAATTAGGCCATTTGGATGAGAGTCTCCGTGTATAGAAATATCTGTTCCCAAAATGATTTGGAAATATAAATCTATGCAATTGGAATGTCCAAATGAAATTGAGTTAAGGGTCTGAACTGATTTAAATCAGATATCTTTGGTCTGATTATTCACACAGGATTTCTGACTAAGAGATTATATTCTAAATTTTTAGTTAGGAATAAGAGAAACCATCTGGCAAATTAATAAAAAATGTATCAGGAAAAGGCCAAGACAGAAACAGAAGAATTGTACAAACTGTAACTGGTGTAGCAACTAAACAGATTGTTAAAAAGAAAATATTGATTGGATGAACCTTCTCAAATATAATCCGGTTATGATACTTAAACAGATGATCATCTGAAATAAGCATATTCCAACTTTCCCTCCAGGTTGCAATAATCACTGTCTCTTCTTGATGATGGTGATTATGGCTTCTGGAACAAACCCTAATGATATCTAGATGAGATGAGCATCATATAAATCTGATAAATAAAATGACACATTTGTGTGCTGACTTCATAATTACCATAATCCTGCACATGCATATATGACTCAGGTGTGCAAGTCATGGCACTGATGTGACAGTATTATATCACATATATCACTACTGACATGCATTTAATATACTTATTATATATTAATGTACTTAGACATAAGACATACTGTTTATTTACCCATGTAGTATGGCTGTATTACTGTTATCCTTCTCATCTTTTCTACTGCTATTACTGATATCACTGTTATGATTACTATTACTTTGTGGTTTTGTATACACACTGCACTGGAGACAAATTCCTTGTGGGTTTAATCACACCTGGCCAAATAAAGTATCCCATTCTACTCTACGGTAGAGTAGAGTACTTGTCTCTGCCTCCCTGAAGATATTCAAGGATGGTGGGAGTTTTCATCCATAACATATAAAAGATGCCAGTTTGGAGAATGCTGCAATAACCTTGTTTTATAAGATGCAAATCATCCAAAGTGCTCTCTGTCTCTCTCTCTTTTTCAAAGATGTAATCAAAATGTTTGATACACCTGTCAGCTTCGTCTTTGCTTACATGAAGGTAAAATGGCACTGTTATTAAGAGAGGGGGGATGGCAGCTTGCTAATTTTGCATTAAGAACAAGCTGAAACCATTTTTTTTGGATCCAAATT
>JANHFT010005065.1:294656-338364 GCA_032467955.1 Pseudoxenodon macrops
TATCACCCATGATGGCACCTTCTCTGACCTATTGTAGCCGCCACTTCCAATAGCCTGAACCAATAAAACAAAGGTGTAGGCGAAGAAGTGGGGGCAGCAAAACCATAGTGGAAACCCAAATGCTTAGGAAACGAAAAGGTGGAGCGAGGTTTTGACAGGCGTACATGTTCGCCAATTAATTCGAGCAGTTCTTGCCGGAGTCAGCGAATGCGTCGGCAACCTCCAACTGGGGGTGGGGGGGAGAAGAGGAGAGTAGTTGAGGAGGTGGGAGCTGTTGTTAGGGAGAGGGAGACAGCGCGGCGTGGCGGCTTAAGCAGAAGCTGATGGGAGGAGGAGGAGGAGGCGGCGGCGGCGGCGGCTGTAGCAGGTGAGATTGAGCGGCCGGCCCGGGAAACTGGCTGGGTGGGGCTCGGCGGAGGGAAGGGGCTTCCGAAGACCCGGCGTGAGCTTCGTCCCCCTCGGCGGAGAGACCTGCGCCGAAAGGCCCGAAAGGTGCGGGGTGTGGAACCGCGGGGTGGGCTCGGGTTTGGGCTTTTTGCCCCCGAAGTGCCGGGTGAGTCTCCGGAAGGAAGGAGCGGCGGAGAGAGCGAGAGCCGGGCGGGAGGGCAGGAAAGGAGGGAAGGGCGAGGGAGGGGAAGGGTGAGAAAGACCCACTCACTCTGCAGCAGAAATTAAGGATTGATCCGGAAATGAGGTGACAATCGGAATGGGCGAATTGGACTGGACCAGCGGCTTCGAAGGGGAAGCCCCGGCGTGCTGCAGCTCCTACAAGTGGTAGGGAAGAGGAGGGGTGTGTGTGTGTGTGTGTGTGTGTGTGTGTGTGTGTGTGTGTGTGTGGTGGTGTCGCAGAAGCCGATGCAGCCCCTTTTCTGGAAGGCAGAAGTCTTCCCTGATTCAGCCACACCCAACTCAGGGAAAAACGGGCGTGGGAATCCTCGCAGCCCACGCCCCTCTGTTGGCAGAAGCCTCCTTTCTCAGGCTGCCTTTTTCCAGGGACGGGTGGAAGAGGGACCCGGTTTGGGCACAGGGATCGGTGCGGGAGAGAGGGGTGGAACTGCCGAGTCAAAAGGACGAGGTGCCGCCACTGCAGTGGCTTAAAATATTCCATTCTCCCCCACCCCTTGTTGCTGGCCGTGGGAAGAAAAACCCACTGACAAAGCAAGGGAAGGGCATTTCCTGGCGGGGGCGGTGAGGAGGGGAGAGTCAGTTTTACAGAACACAAAGATTTGACCTTGACAAGGCTGGCAAGTGGATCTCTTTTGTGTGCTAGATAAATCGGCTGCTGGAAGGTACATTGAACGTGCATGTTTTCCTGTGGTCGTCTGGATCTACGGTACATTATTCATTATTTCTGCCTTCCCCAACCAGGTGCCATTTAGACCGGTTGGAAGTGGCTCCTGCTATTTCACCACCCAACATGACCCATCAAACTTGCTTGAAAACTCCAGGTCAAGGAAGACAAATCTATTTTTCTAGACTTGCTACCTAAAATCCTTCACCCCTAAATGCAGTATTGCTGATGTGCAAAGCACATGCTCTGTAGTAGTGGATTTTATTTTAACAGTGGAATTAAGGGCCAACACTAGGATTTCAAAATCATGTTCTCTCTCCCTCTCCCCCTCTCTCTTGTAGACTTTCCCCTCCCCTTTTATCTTATCTTCCTTGAGGAGGAACTCTGCACAACTCAAAAGCTTGGAAGCGAGTTTGTGACATCTGAACAGACCCAAGAAAACGATTGTCCTAAAACAAAATTTCAATCCCTTCTTCTACAGGCAGAACAGGGTTGCGTTTCCATATAGAGGACAGGGAATAAAATTACCCCTGCCCTGCACTCATTTGTGAATAGAGCCTTATTTAAACGTTGCCTAAACCACCACAGCTATTGGTGGGCAAGTCGACCCTCGTCTAGTTGAACGAGAGAACTCTTCCTATTTGGGGCCTGTCACTGTCGCTGTCCCTTCAGCACCACGCGGAAAAAACGCTTCTTTCGGAAGTGAGCACTGATAGGTTTTTTTTAAATTTGTATCCCGCTTTATTACTTTTATGAGTTAACTCAACATACCCAACACACCTTCCTCCTCCTGTTTTCCCCACAATAGTCCATTATAAGGTGAGTTGGGTGAGAGACAGTACCAAAGTCAACCAACTGGCTTTCATAACTAAGGTAAGGGCTAGAACTCCTGGTCTCCCCGTTTCTAGCCTGGTGCCTTAACCACTAGCCCAAACTGGCTCTTGGTTAGCTATGAAAAAGTTAGCTAATCACAGCTATGACCATGGTTATCTTAGCAAATACACACAATGAGAGAGAGAAAGAGTCGATCTTCCATTTTCTCTGCATGAGGAGGTCATTTCACAATAATTTATTTCCATTAATTTTCTATTATTGACAAGGAGGTTTAGAACTTTCCTATATTACAATTCCATTAATGAACCTTTGCAGATTGCCATGGATATGGAATATATACTTAAATAGATCTGTAGACAGATTTTCTGGAATCCCCGAGATAAATTAGCATGAAGTTCTGGACACGCCCTTCACATAAGATAATTCAGAACGCTGCTCAGACATATCATTACTTTTAACCTACATTGTGTTATCCAAATGGATTTCTCCAAGCCACTTATTGCTATGCATTATTCATTATTTGAGATTCATGAATTTAAATTTTCAGTCTGTTTCTCCCCACCACTTTCTCAGCCTCATTTAACCAAACAAAATCCAAACACTTCCTTTTATAATGGAGCACAATGTATAACAGCTGACATAGGACAAAAAATTTACTATTTTAAGAGAAAAGTGACTTTTGAAAAAAATAATTTGAGTTGGGGGATGTTCATGCATGTGCTCTGCGGATTAATGAAGAAAAATGCATATGGGGGGTGAAAGTTGTTTAGCCTTTTTTTTTCACCATTCAAAAAAAAATAGCACCGTGGTGTAATGGAGAATTCTGTTGGTTCAGCTGTTTTGAGAAGACAGAGGGCAGCATATGGCCTACCAGATACACAAAAGTCTGCATTATTGAAAGCTTATAAATATTAATAGCACTAATCTGGATAAGTAGTCAGTAGAAGCCACCAACAGAGATTTCAAAAGAAAAGTGTTGAAAATAATGTTTTTTGCAGAGTACAGAATAATTTTCATAGATCACCAGAGACAAAACTTGGCTAGAAGCAGTGATGCCAAGGATACTCTACATAAGAGTATCAAACATAAGTGTCAAACATAAGACCAGGAAAAGGTATATTAATTGTATCATTAAATGTTAATTCCAAAACAGAATATTCACAGTGAAAGGGATTCACAGAAGAGTAATAAGTGGACTTACTCCAGATGTCAATAGAAAATCAACCCATGTTAGATGTAATACAAGAGAGCAAAACTGAAAGTGAAAGTTATAAAAAATTAAGACATAATAGCTAGAAGTGTATCAAGTACTCACAGTTCAAAGTATCATGGCAGCAAATCACATGGGCTCACAAGCGATAAATATGGCTTCTTTCAAACAGTTTCATACTATAGGTTGTAGCTACTCCACCATTACTCAGTGGGTGTTCATTAAGTTGGATGCAACTGCAAGCCATTTGAGGTATCAAAATACTCTTAAGTAGATCTTTATTCTATAAGGCTCTCCCCCTTATATCCAAATATTTGTGCTCATTTTTCCCTTGGGATTCAACTCAACTTGCCATCAGTCATGTCTAGTGGATGACTGTACTGGTGAGACTAAGTATTCTCAAGGTGACCATTGAATCCCATGTTCTTTAGTTTTATCTCATTTGAGGCAAAGTACTATTTAACCCAATGAGTAGAAAAGACCACCAAATGCATCTGATTTGTCACCTTTTTAAATCCAACAAAGTAATGCATGCTATAGGGCAAATCACTATTAAGACCACGGTCTCATATTTTGAACTATATTATGAAGAATAAGGAGGAATGTACTTCATGTACTTCAATGTAATTATACTCACCAAGTGTAGCTAAGAATAGAGATAGATCTTGCAAAATAAGCCCTGGTGAAGTAGGTAGGAGAGTGCAGCTAAGGTATGTTTAACACATGCTACTCAGATAACTCATCGAATTTAATGGGTCTTACCTCAGTTGTAACATGGGAGCAAGTTCCAATGGATTCAGTGAGCTTATTTTTGTCTAGGCACTTATGGAATTTGGATATAACTCACTATCAATCCACTTGCGTCATTGCACCAATAAAGGTCTTCAAATTTAAAGGATCAAAACTTAAATTTTGACTGGTTTTAAATGCCAGACACAAAATTTTAGACCTGTGCTTCTAATTACATTACTCTATTACCATTACTTTTCTACCAATGTGTTGAGTTGTGTTGTGCTTCTTTGAACTTTTTGTCAAGTTTTTGCAAAGATGTTTAAGGGCAAAGACAACAGGAAAATCAAGACATGAAGTTGTTCACTTACCTTACTGTTAAGGTGACCAAGAGCTGTATATGTGAGTGTTGTGTATTTCATTGTATAATCATTTCACAGTCAGACTATAGGAACTCCTAGCCATTTCTTTTTAATACAGGTAAGTTTTTAAGAAATGCAATTTCATTTACACTCCTCAATTTTCCTAGTGGATTTCCATAGCAGTAGAAAGGTTCAACTCTACTTTTCAAGAGCAACCAAAGTAATTGCCACTACCTATGACAGATATTGTACCTGAATACATGTTTTCAGCTGCATGGACATCATTATAATATTTGGTTTATGAAGTTGCATTGATCTCTGTTACTGGTTTGTTGTAATGAAATAACTTAGGTTTCTAGAGAGAAATATGTGAATGTATTCACTGGTAAACGGACAGATAAATGCATACATAGAAATCATTTGTTTTCTGTTTGTCTTTTTCTGGGTGACACTTTGTTTAAAAGTGACATGCATAAAAATGGCTGGAGTCTTGACATTTTTACCATATTCTATAGATACCTTGGATACATGGATGAAAACAACCAACCTCATCCAATATATCTACTTATAACCACATTAATGGGATGAGATGGTCATAGAATTTACTGTTTTAAAATATATTGTTTAACTCCTCTGCATTCATCAACATGGTGGCAAACAGAACACAGTAAGATCTACAATACTGTATATTTTCTATATTATATGTGCTTTTCCATTTCATCTTCTACTTTTTTCCTAAAAATCAGCATTTATTATTACCCACTGAGCCTACTTAGTCACTTTGGTCCATTTGGTGTCAGTCCTATTAAGTAGACCAGACCAGGAAGACAATTCCACAGGAAGGCTAAAACCACATTTATTAAGACAAAATTGTGCAAGTTTGATTATATTGTGCTGCTTTCTCCTTACAGTTCAGTGAAAATTTCTGCCTGGGCAACTTCCAAATGCTACCCTGTTTCCCTGAAAACAAGGCCTCCCCAGATAATAAGCCCAATCAGGCTTTTGAGCACATGAACTAGAATAAGTCATCCCCTGAAAATAAGCCCTCCCCAAAACGCAGCAGCAGCCATGAGGTGACCACGCTCGCCACTTCCCACACCTCAAAAATAATAAAATTTCCCTGAAAATAAGGCCAAGCACTTATTTTGTGGGTCAAAAGAAAGTAAGACCCTGTCTTATTTTCAGGGAAACACAGTACCTCATTGTTATGGACTTGACAAATGCTTCAACCACTTTTGGTTAGGTAATGGTTCCTAGACGTTTCTGCAAAGGTCATCTTCCTTACTCTCTACATTTGTGAAACTTTCTCTTTGCCACTGCTCTCCTCAAAAAAATTCTGCAACCAGCACTTTAAGAAACCTATAAGTGCCTCCATCCGGTGTATGGAAAAGGCTATAAGCACCGGGATAGTTTGTTTGCTGTTCTACTGCATTTTCTATTGGGTTTTCCAATGCTCGTTTGATGCTATTTTGCAACAGAGTGAATGAATATACATAACGTTACTTTGTGTTATTGTGCTACCCTACTGATTATAATTATGTTTATGAAAGGAGCTGTTTTGAAACATCTTTATTTACTGCATCTGACTGATACGAGGGTGAGCTATTTGTTCCTTTGAAATGCTTTATGTGCCTGAATCAGTTTAGGAGGATTTGAGAGTGAATAGCTCAACACAAAATTCACTTCAATTGATAATGGGTGTTTTTGTAACTTGTAACTAAATTCATTCCTGTCAGTTTTACGGAATGGGGGGGATGGGAGATGCAGTGATTGCATCTCTGGGAAAAAAGCTAATCCCTCCAACGAGTGATGTTCCCAGTCAGAGATGTCAATAACAAACTAAGAATGCCATTAAAATGAAACGTCCATGATGACAGCATGATGCACGCTCTAGTCTTACATTGCATCATGGTGTCCCAATGTGCTCTCCATCATTTGCCTTCCCTGCACTGAAATCAAGCATTGATCTTAATTAGCACCTAGACTTGTAACAGGTTCCAGAATACAAGAAGTCTTTTTGCGCCTTAAACCAAGTTAATATATCATAAAGGTAAAGGTTCCCTTCTCACATATGTACTAGTCGTTCCCAACTCTAGGGGGCGGTGCTCATCTCCGTTTCAAAGCCAAAGAGCCAGCGCTGTCCGAAGACGTCAACGTGGTCATGTGGCTGGCATGACTAAATGCCAAAGGTGCACAGAATGCTGTTACCTTCCCACCAAAGTAGTCCCTATTTTTCTAATTACATTTTTTATGTGCTTTCGAACTGCTAGGTTGGCAGAAGCTGGGACAAGTAACGGGAGCTCACTCCGTTACATGGCATTAGGGATTCGAACAGCCGACCTTTCTGATTGACAAGCTCAGCATCGTAGCCACTGAGCCACTGCATCCCTGTTAATATACCATAGAATCCTCTTAATATTATGATCCCTAGTATTAGGTGGAGATAGGAATACACAGACATACATGTCCATACACATGTATGGATGGGGGAATAATAAAATAAATAAATAATAAATAGAGGAAATCAAAATATAGTAATCATCACCCTTTTGACTATCAGAGCAAGTCTTCTTCAAGGGACACTTCCATGCAGCTTTCTTGGCCATATACGAATGCCGTTGACAAATTCTGCAGTGTTTTGTCACTTCCCAAACTTTTTTAATAAATGCCATTGGAAAAACATTTGCAGAGTTTCTTGAACTGGGAAGCTGATTAATACAGATAGCATGACAAGAGTTCCCTTTTCTCTTTAACAAGAATTATAAGCAGAAAGTGGGATGAGAACATAGGAGCCTTAATCAATCACCTTTGATCCAATAATCTATATTACATTAAACTTCAGACAAGTATTGGTGTGAATCCCAAGAAATTAATTTCTTTATCTCCGTGAAAAGCCATTTCTGTAGCTTTTTCAAACCGTTCCTCTCTCTTCAAATTGTGACATGCAAGTTGAGCAAGCCCAAAGCAGGAGTTCCTCCATAGTCTCTTTCCTCAAAGCATTGCTCTCTAAATCAGAGGTCTCCAACCTTGGCAACTTTAAGACTCGTGGACTTCAACTCCCAGAATTCCTCAGCCAGCCATCACAACCTGAATATGTTAAAATGGTTCCTGGCTTTTTATTCTTAATAGAGTTGTAAACTGGGACCCTGCTGGAAAAATCCAGATGTGCAATGCAATTTACAATGAGATGCTAAAAGCGTAAATCTGCATTTAGAGATATTGCTATAGTTTGAAGGGCAACTATTATTAGGTGACGAGTAACTGAACCATGGATGCACCAAATTATTCTTTTAAAAAAATATTGGGTGTGTGTGTGTGTGGAATTCTGAACTAGATGAATTAGTTAGCACAGATGAGAAATACACCAGGTTGCATGTTGGGTTTGGATGGGCGATACTAGATAAATTTTGGAGGTGTTTTTAATTACCGTATATATTAGGTCATTCAGAATCACTCCAGCAGTGAGATAGGCAGCATATAAATTTAATACATTAAAAAAAAACTATGTTAAACTTATTTATAATTCACATTCAAATTTATTCTGAAAGCTCAGTATAGCAAGAAGAATTAAGTTTGGACAGTTGCATTGGAAGGTCTTCAGACTCTAAAGAGAAGGTCTCATGGTTTAGAGATTTGCCTCTAGCCCTTTTCCTATCACTAACTACTCACTCAGGCCCACCTGTGGTCTCGGCCTCATCTTTTCCAGGTCAACTGAAACAGCTGAGCTGAGAAAAAGCACAAGATATAGGCATTTTGATATTTCAGAAACACAAGGTTGCATTTTGAGTTGAGGGCCTTGAAAGAAATATAGAAAAGAGAAAGGAATGTTCACTCAGTCATATGTAGGTCCATCTTTAAAACAGATTAGGAGAAAAATATACTCTCAAATCAGAAATATACGATACTTTATAAGTAATTATACATTAAATACAAGTAATTACATATTTAAGTACAAGTAATTGTACACTTTTCATCTTTTTCACCTTACCACCTCCCTATCCCAACCAGGTAAAATGTGATTTTTGTTCCTTATAGCTGTTCTCCACAAGATTGTTTAAAACAGTCCTCTCCTGTGCTAATGTTACCAAAATGTCTAAACTGATTTACAAGGTACCGTAATTTTAAAAACAACAACAAAAAGGGCTTACCTTACCTTGGTTGCAAAACTCCAGGTTATCATAGGGTGGCAGAAAAGACAAAAAATACTGGCCAGCTTGGTGTAGTGCTGGACTGGTGCTGGACTAAGAACCCAGTCATTGGGAGTTCTAGTCCCACTTTAGGCATGAAAGTCAGCTGGGTGACTCTGGGTCAGTCACTTTCTCTCAGATCAAACCCCAAACCCCTCGCAGGATTGTTGTTGTGGAGAAAACAGGAGGAGGAAAATGTGTTGGATACGTTTGCTGCCTTGAGTTATTTGTAAAAATAATAAAAGCGGGATACAAATTAAATAAATGAAATGAAATGGTGAGAAAACCATTATTTTATTTATTTATTTATTTGTTTGTTTATTTGTTTGTTTATTTATTGTCATTGTACTTAATACACAGTATATCCATACAATGAAATGCGTAATTCGTAATATGTACATTGGCTCCAGTTGTACAAAATCAAGGCAGGATGTACCGTATTTTTTGGAGTATAAGACACACCTTTTTCCCCCGTAAAAGAGGGTGGAAATGTTGGTGCGTCTTACACACCGAATACAGCAATTTTGACCTCCTGAAGTTCCGCCCCTGCATCCCATTTTTGCGAAAAATAGACCCGTTTTTGACAAAAACGGGGGTGGTTTTGCCTTCCCCCAGCCCTCAGAAACCGTCTGCAGACCTCCCAAACTCTCTGCGCACCCCATTTGTTTGCAAAAACGGGTGAAAAATGGCCCCATTTTTGCAAAAAACAGGGTGCACAGAGGGTTTGGGAGGTCTGCAGTGTTCCTGGGGCCCGGGGAGGAAAAAAACGCTTTTTTTCTTACTTACCTCTTTGACATCTTGGTGCGTCTTATACACTGGTGCGTCTTATAATCCGAAAAATATGGTAATAATTTTATTTTTAAACATGGGAGTGTCTTCAAGCTTTTTCCACATCTTTCCATATAGCAGCCCCTTTATAAGAAGTCTTTCTGGTAACACTTATCTCAAAAATATATTAAAACATTGTTTCAATTCGTGAAACTTGATGATGTGGCCTAAAATTGTGCTGTGTGTGTGCGTGTGCGTTGTATCTACACCCTTGCAGAATAAAACAAACACACACACAATAGCTTATTCAGAGATCCTATGCAAGGACCCCAGACTCATTCTATGTGGTCTGCATTATAACCATTTCCCCCTTCAATTTATCATCTTTAGAAGCTTCTCTGGAGAAGAGGTATGCAGACGGGAGCAGAAAACTAATCCATCCAGTCAAATATTTGCCAAAATTGACAAGCTCAAGCTAATAAGCAAGGAGGGCCCCTCCTCCCCTTTAAGCAGAATCTCAGAGATAAAAGGGGAATTATGAATGAGCCTGCAAGAGTGAGCAAGATGGATGCAGCCATTTCTAATCTTTTGTTCAACAGTTTGCTAAAAGGGCCAGACGTGTGTCCTTGGTTCAGTGGTGGAACTGCCAGCTCCTTTCCTTGCCTTTTGTTTTTTTCCACAATGCCCCTTCTAACAAAACGCAAGACAGTTTTCTACACAAAATGGAGGGGGCAGGTGGGTGTTGCCGGTGCAGTAAGCAATTATTTCAAGGAAAGCCCAGTTGCCTTGGTTACCAATCATCAAACCGGGGAGGGCCTTTGCGGTCTTGTCAAAATCAGAATTCCTTTTGTCCTCTTCTCCATAGTGAAGAAAGGTTTCTGTGCCAGACAGAAAGCCGAGGGAAGAAATGGAGGGCTTTCCAGATTTGGCCGTTTAGGAAACCTAAGCATAATTTGTAAGGGGCCAAGGAAAGATGGCGTACAACAGGGTTAAGAGCGTATCAGCAGCAGGTTGGCTTCTTATCGGCAAGACCTCTGCTTCATCTATTTATATCCTACCTTCATTATTTTTACAAATAACACACCCAACATACCTTCCTCCTGTTACAAACCAGTGAGGTAAATTGGGCTGAGAGTGAGGGACTGGCTCAAAGTCACCCAGTCACCTTTCATGCTTAGCAATGGAAATTCTGGTCCCAGTCAAGGACTACCTTTATGGGTGATGCTGCTAGCTCAGACTTCTCCTTAAATGTTCCCTATTTGTTTTGCCTGGAGAGGCCAAACATAGCTTCTAACGGACTACTAATATGCGGTACAGAGTGAACCTATCATTGTCGTTGTCAGCCATTCAGCCGTGTCTGACCCTTGGCCAGCCTATGTATCAGCACTCTCTATGCTCCTGTCTCGAACTGCCTGCTTCAGATCCGCCAGTTATCCCAGTGTCATTTTTTTAATAGTGTCTAGCCAGTTGGTACTAAATACCGTAGTGTCCAGTCAGTAAAACTATCACTGCCTAATAACTGAAGATATATTAAGAATAATCGCTGGTCTGGTTTATGATGCTGAAGGCCAAAAAATAAGCAGCTTTACTGCATATTCTGACTATCACCCATCTCCTCCCACTTATGATTGCAGGACTGTAACTTATTTGTACCCTATGACTATCATTAAGTGTTGTATCTTATGGTTCTTGACAAATGTATCTTGTCTTTTTATGTGCACTGAGAGCACATGCATCAAAGACAAATTCCTTGTGTGTCCAATCACACTTTGCCAATAAAGAATTCTATTCTATTCTGTTCTGTTCTGTTCTATTCTATTCTATTCTTCCTGCCTTTTAATTTTTAAACTTATGTTTAGGATTCCATTGATTACTTTAGTTTTCTGTTTAAGGCTTTTTAAAATGATAAAACACTGTAAATATCATTCATTAATTTGTTCGGCTTAAGTATAGGAGTGAGAACCATAAACTAGCAGAACGATTTGCCTCCAAGGACTGGAGATTTTTAAGAAGAGATTGGACAGCCATTTGTCTGAAATGGAATAAGGTTTCCTGCTTGAGCAGTGGGTTGGACTAGAAGGCCTTTCAAGGCCCCTTCAAACTCTGTTAGTCAGTTATTCTGTTACTATGTGAAGTATTCTACTTCTGCTACAGATCTAGTATGAGCTAGGAGACAGGGAGTAATGCAAAATCATTGTCGTCTTCCTGGATCTGAGGATAAACTCAAACCAGTTTTTTCCTCCTAGAAATGCAATACCTTAATCTCTACACTGCAGTAAGAAATGGGAAGGGCAGCTTCCCATTTCTGGCATCTAATCTTGAAATAGATCTGGCTTTGTCTTTTTGAGGTGTCTCATTAAAAAGATGCTTCTCAGAACAGCTTCTGGATTTTCTCCCCACACACACAGCAGTAGTTCCCCCCCCCCTTCTTGCCTGCTCCTATCGAGGTTTGCCAACTTGGAGTTGGGTTCATGAATAGAAAGTGACAGCAAGGGAATGACAGGGCAGGATCAGAAGCCTCTGCAGGTTGGGTCCCAGACTGTGATCTTTGGAAGAAGCCTGTCAGCTCTGCTTGCTAGACAACTCCGCAAGGAAGCTCAAACGACTCTTATTGAGATTGGCTGTAACAGAATCTCACATATCTGGTTGTGTTGTATGTCTTCTTCCTCCTTCTTATAGTTGTTATCTGGATGTTTTAAGACTTCAACAAGGTTGAAGACCCTTCTGCTTAGGCAACAGTTGCTACTGGACCTCTCTCTGTCAAAGTCATCATCTTTATTATCTAGATGAGGGGTCTCCAACCTTGGCAGCTTTAATACTTGTGGACTTCAGCTCCCAGAGTTCCTCTTTGCTGGCTGAGGAACTCTGGGAATTGAAGTCCACAAGTCTTAAAGTTGGAGACCCCTCATCTAGAATGCCTGATGATGCCAACCCTGTCACCAGCATTGAAAGTTGTTAGACCAGGTTTTCCTCTGCAGATAGTGGTCGATTTATAACCACAATTGAAGCTGGAACGTCCACCGCTAAGAGATATGAGCTTTGGATCCGATTTTTTAAATCTTTTTTTGTTGCCGTGCTTAAGCAAATCACCAGAGTCATTAAGCGAATCAGATGGTCTGTTTCTTGCTTCCCCCGCTGACGTTGTTTGACAGAAGCCATCTGGGAAGGTTGTAATCATGTGCATTGCATAGCAATCATGTGATAAATATATGTCTCAGTTGCCAACTGAGATCACATGACCTTGGGGGTTGTTCAATGGCCATAAGCACAAGGACTGGTTGCAAGTCACTATTTTCAGCACAGTTGTTAACTTTGAATGGTCATTAAACCAAGGGTCATAGGTTGAGGATTACCTGTAGGTCACTTTATTCCCTCTGAATCGCTATAAATGATATTTATTTATTTATTCCATCCCCACTTCCTGCCCCATTACAAAGTTATCTCTCGACTCTTGCCACAATTTCTTTCAGAAAGAGGTTCCCCGTATAAAAATGCTTCAATAATATCATACAATCACTTACTTTATAAAAAACCATTGCAAAGTAAAACAAACCAGCAACAAAATAAAAACCTAAAAGTTAAGTTGCCACAATTCCAAGACAACCTTCATCCTTTACTAATTGCTGAAATACATCTTTATCAGGATGAACTAAGCCATGATGGTTTTTTAAAACAGCTTTTGAATAATCGTTCAACAACCATGTCTTGAATGATTGTTAAACGTGCTGTATTCATACTGTATAAAATCATAAGCGACAGTTTTAAACCACAAAATTTAGATGTACATAACACATGAAGCCACAACGAGGCTACACTGTGACCTAGCCCAACATGCGCGCCCAATCACAAGTGTTATTACCGAACCTGTTTACACTTTGAAAGGAACTCTTTAATTTAACAAAAAATCAAATAAGTTGCCTTCTGAATCAAAGCAAAATGCAGAATCACAGGGACTCTGTCACAGTAAATCTATAGACGAACATGCAGAGGCTCTTTTGTTCAAGAGAGACGGTCTAAAATTAAGCTGATTTCAAACTCGTATCAGTTCAGGGCATAATGACCAGACATTCCAAATTGAGATGATTCCTTGATGTGGACATTCCAACAGTCCAGAATGTAAAGGGGCCTTGAGGAGGAATGGTGCCACTTCACACAAGGCTATTATTCAATTTCTCACCCAGCACTAAAAGCGTGGGAACTTCTCTTTATAGTTTTGATTCATGAGAGAGGATGTTAAAACACTCTATGGAACTTTGCTCCCCCAAAGAAGCATGAATTATTCCATTACGCAACTTTCTCATCTCACAGTATGCGCCCCAAAGGACCATCATTAAGGTTCTTGGCTTGCTGCCCTCCTGCATTAAATATTAGGTTTGTGTGGCCTAGCCACTATGTTTTCATTGTTCACCAGAGGTCAAAGCACACTGCCAGTAATTATCCTCCCTTAAGAACACAGTAGACATTTTGGTTTAAAGGAAGGAGCCATTGCATTGTAATCTCTCTCTTTTCCAAACATCTTCTTTCTTTTCAATACTTGAATACATTCATTTTGAAGAAACTATCAACAGTAGTCTTAGAAAATATTAGAATGCTAAAGCATATTAGAATACTAAATCTTGGTTGTATCAGCTGCATCCTTAGAGTCTGATTTGATCCAGATATTTGAATATTCAATCTTTGAGATGGAAATCCTCAAAGGAGGAAGCCTCCAGCTGTGTCTCTCAAAGCAATCAATGCCCGCCCAACATTTCTGCTGCATTTTCCTGTTATTGCCTTTTAGTTTGATGAAGTAGAATTTGCTTTAAAAAATAATTAGGTGAAATTTTCAGAAATGGAGAGAGATTTGAGCCCTTTCAGAGGTCTGCATTGTCCTTTCCTTTCTTATTTAGATTCACTAATTATCCCAATTAATTACCGATCAATTAGTTATCCAAATTATATTATTTGGGATGATTCCTATACCTCAAAACATTTTATCCAGTTCCTCATTATTGTGGCAGCAAGAAGCAAATCCTGTAGTTTGCTTATTTTTCTTTGAGTGTTGTTATTTTGACAACATCAGAGACCAGATATGCTTCTAAGGTTAGGCATCCATGGATGTCAAATCATGTTTCAATGAATCCTTAACTGAAGCTCACACAACTATATGCTTTTTAAAAACAACAGCATTTTGACTGTTATGATTTAGATACAAGAGCACTTGTATCTTTATTCCATGCCATGCAGCTATTCTGCCTTCCCCTGCTTTAATACAATTCCAACAGGACACTTAGATTAGTTAAGATTAATTAAGCAGTTATAACAGCTAAGGAAGTTTCAGGATGATGGAAAGGATCTCCAAGAACAAAATCATCTCAAGAAACATAACCAGTGAAATTCAGAAAGCAATTCTCAGGCACCTTGTACAACTGAAGAATTAAATATTTTGGGAAATTACAAGTTAAAATTGTGAGGTAGTATTGGAAAACAAAATTATGTTGGACATAAAGACAATGACATGTCATTAAATCTGCTTCATCTGGGAGAAGACCCAGACATTAAAACCTTGTTCTGTTTGATACTGTGATGTTTAGGTTGCATCCAGCCTAGGGCCGTGGGATGAAAAAGGAAGCAATTATTCCTCCTGCCATATAATTTGGTTGGCCTCTTTACTTCAGTAACTTATTATCACAAATGTCTATAATCAGAAATACAATCAGACCAGATGGAATCTGTGTAAGGCATAGAATCTACCTTGTAAAATATCAGGTCACGTATCTAGCAAGTATTAGCTCAGAGTCAGACAGAATTTTTTGTAGACCTCCCTGGAGATGCAGAAATCCAATGTATGACCTTCTGCATATGAAATGTGTGCTCTCTGCCAATTACCTACCACTCTTTCCTAGTCCAAGTTGAAATTTTGCATTCAATTGCCCTATACTGTCCTCTGATGTTTTAAATAGCAAACAGAATGGTTTCACAATGTTACTTATCATTTCCTATAGCAATTCAAAATTTTCTTATATAAATTAAGCCAATTCAATCTACCGTATTCTTTATATTGATATGATATTCTGACTGCATGTCTTTTAGGTCAACTCTTGATGGAAGACCTTTTCTCTTTGAATTTTAAGTTTAGCCCACAGTTGACACAAATAATTTACGGTTATTGATTAGCATAGTCTGCACTTAGAATCATCCTAGTTAAGTCATTGCTCTTTTTCATCATCTGCTTTCTATTGTGTAGTAGATTTACTTCCAAAGTTTTCTAGCTGCAGAATCTGTTTTTATGTTATTTGGAGCATGAGTTGACAATGAAGAATTCTTTGCAAATTTCTATTAAAGCACAACTGCATTTGTCCAAAGATTCATCCAGAACTTCCTGTAATTCCAAGATTTTCCAAAGCTTCCTGTAATTCTAAGATTCTCAGCTTCTCCAAAGCTTGTGTTCCAACTATCTATTAGTAGCCCTGTGTTAGATGTTACATTTAGTAACTTGTGCAATTTGCCACAGAATTTCTCAGTATCTTCCATCATATTTGTGGCTTAGTACAGACTAGCATAACATCAATATTACATCAATAGCCACTAATTCTCATAGATAGATCTATTTGTATTTAATCTATTTCACATGTAAACTGAAACTGCCTAACAAGCCTATCTCCCCATGCCTTTTCCACCTTCCTAGTTCATGTCAAATCCTACATCACTGTAATGATGCAGCCCTGCTAGGTGGCTCAGTGGCTAAGACACTGAGTTTGTCGATCAGAAAGGTAGGCAGTTGGGCCGTTCCAATCCCTAGTGTAGATCTCCTGTGTGAACAGGGGGTTGGACTAGATGACTTCCAAGATTCCTTCCAACTTTGTTATTGTTACTGTTATTTCCATGTAATCACTGGATGAAGAAAACTGAGCTCCCAAAATTTAATGCCTTTTAATAGCATTTGTTAGATGGAAAATGTGCTACCAGCCTCCCTATTTTTATGCCATTTATTGGATGATAACCAGGAACATATTTTGCAATATCACCATTCCAATCCTTTGTATGATCTCATGGCCTAAATGTAATTTACAGCATTAGAATTCTGGTTCTTCTGCATGCATCTATTCTTGAAATCTTCAATTTAGTAATGTGTCTTTTCAGCATTTCTTGGGTTTGCTTCGCACATTCCAAGTTCTAACCATATGTGCTTTCATAAAATAAGGCACTCTTTTTTAGCACTGGCAGGATCAGTGAATAATATCCATGCAGTTTTAACTATTTTATTAACTCCAGAGCTGCATATGAAGACTAATATACTTCATCAGTAGCTTCACCTAATCTGAAGATGCCATCATATGATACCCAGACTAATCTCTTGGCTATTAGACAGACTGGTTTGCCACTGCCACTTTCTGGATTTGATTCTGGGGTTCCTTGTCCTAGATGGATTGTTTTATCTCATGCTCCTCTCTCCTGTAATTTCATTCCTCCCCTTTCAATCTTAGCAGAAGTGACCTTGCCAGAAGTTCAAGCTGCCCATTCACATTGGTTTCAAGTTCAACTGTTGCTACCATAAACTCCCTTGCAGCAAGGTACTTAACTTCTGATTAACACGGCCCAAATGTAAGTCTCAGTAGAATTAGAATTCAAAGTCTCAACAGATACATACATTCATTCCTTCACACTCCAATGACCAGAAAAAAAGAACTGGCCTTCCTACCATTAATCTTTAAGTCAAGGTAGAATTGTTGGGAACTATGTTAATAGAGTTAGGCTGCTCTTTGTCTTTCTAATCTTCCATGTGTGATGAAAGGAGGGAGTAAAGAAGCTTGTTTCTAATACACAGGCCCCATATTCATGTCAATGAATGTATATATTTTAAATCTATGAGCCAATTGTGGTGGCAAAGAAAATCATTATTATCAATTCTAATATTCTTAAACAAAGGTTGAAATGTAAATAACATTGTAAATAACACATGTGTGTGTGTGTATACACATACATATAAAGACACATACATACACACATATACATACAAATACGTGTACATCCAGAGTTCTGTCCTAAGCAGCAAACAAATCCAGAGGCAGATGTTTAATAGGGCTGTAATATTTTCTGGGATTGAGAATGAAAGAATTGAAAATCCTTTCCAGACCAGAGCTTTGTAAGAGCAGCTGGGTGATCAAACCAGGAATCCCGCTGCAGCATAATCAAATTCAGTCTGAATATTACTCCTATTGGGCTTTGGCAAGCCTTTACGTGGTCCCTGGTCTCAGCACAGCAGTCTCTCTAGAGCTCAAGACAGGAGCAGACAGATTCACCAAAGCCTCAAAGACCTTGCTTCTCTTTCCACAGCAGCCCAGCTTTGAAATATCTGGAGAATAAGCCAGGCCTGCATGCATCAATTAGGCCACCTATATCCCAGCCAATTGTGGAGGTTTCCTTGATGATAGAAACCCTCACACCAGGAAATTCCGAGAGATTTTACATGGAAGGACTTCCCTTCTCAGCTCTGTTACAGTCATGTTCTCCACCCTGTGCTGGAATACAAATAATTCTCTATGCTCAAGGATCCAAGCAGCCTCTGTGACATGCTGCTTCCGTGGATGATTAATCCAATGCCTTTAAGGCACGTTGAATGCATGTTTCAAGCCTTGCATGATGTCAGCTAAAAGTAGTGCTGCCTGTTCATCTCACCCACATTAACAAGAAAAGCCAGCTTTACACACACCCACACCCAAAATTATTCTAGCCTACTAAGGATCATTGATGGGGAATTTCTATCTAGACTTTTTGATTTATATGTCACCAAATCAATTCTAAAACGCCTGTCCCAATGTCCCTATTATGCAAGGAACAAACGTTTAATTCATTTGTTGTTTTTGGTTTGCAATCCGATTGTTAGTTCTCAAGTAACAATCATTTGTTTAGTGACTTTGTTTGAAGTTACAAAGGCATTGAAAAAAGTGACTTATGACTGGTCCTTACAATTCTGCAACTTCCCCAGTCACCTGATCAAAATTTGGACCCTTGGCAATCTAGTGGTATTTAAAATGAATGCAGCATCCCAAAGTCACATGGCTCACCATTTGCAATCTTCCAGCCAGCTTCTGATAAGCAGCCACTGGGAACAGCGGGATTCACTTAATGACATGATTCACTTAATAACTGCAGTGATTTTGCCTAACCATTGTGGACAAAAGGCCATAAAATGAGTGTGACTCACTTAACAACTCTTGTTTAGCAACAAATTCTGGTCCCAATTGTGGCCTTAAGTCAAGAACTACCGGTACCTGTACCTATTTTTTTCATTATTCATTTGACTCATATTTCTTCTCTTCACTGATTCATTCTTACAGCTGTGTCTCTGGAATTCTTAAAATAAACTTGCTTTTAAATTTGGACAGCTATATTTTAATTCAGCTTTGAGGAATGTATTTGGGGCATTTGGTAACCATGATACAGCCAAACCTGATGTGAATCATTTCACATTCAGAAATATCCAACTTCTGGGACATCCCCAAAGTATATAGCTTTGGCTGGTTACTATTGACCAGAGTTGGAACACTTATGTCTTATATTTGATGTTTGGGTACTGACATCCACTATGACTTTAGACCAGGGGCCTCCAACCTTGGCAATTTTAAGAATCGTGGATCAACTCCCAGAATTCCTCAGCCACCAAAGGAGTTGCAATCCACGAGTTTTAAAATTGCCAAGGTTGGAGACTCCTACTTTAGACCAGACTTGTAAGAAGTTGTTATTCCTCTTGGCTTTGTCTTCAGTAATTGTAACATATTAAAACATCATAATAACAGACCTTTCACAGAATGACTAAGAAACTGGAAGGAATTATCTAAACCTAATTAGGAAAATTGATATGGTATTTGTTAATATCCAAATAAGTGGCGTATTTTTAAAGTCAAATTTTAAGAGTTATTTATGAGATAATCAACAAAAGAGGAAAAAAAGTATGATCAGTCGAATCACTCGATTAATCATTACAATCATGCATATATGTGATCAGTCATCTTGCAAAAGTCAGCCTCAAAATGTTGTTTCAGAGAATCAAAAGCTTTGAATGCATCTAAGGAAGACAAGGTTTGTGAAAATTATCATGGATTTGTGTCAGTTACTTGACAACGTTTGACAATGTTAACTACTGTTTAATAAATAAAAGCAAAAACAAAACAAAATAAAATCTGATTATGTTCTACCACATATAACCAACTTTATTTAGTCACAATATAAGAAAACTAGGATGTCATATGCAAACATCAAAATTATGCACTGTAAGATGTTCCACTGAAGTGAACAACAGGTTTGGGAGGAGGTTTCAAGCCACACTTGCATCCATCTTACTCTGCAAATACTACTAAGACATATACCTATCTCAAGGGAAATATTCTGCCCTTTGTTTGAATTAGCCTGCCTTACTTTGTAGAGCGGTATCATTCATCAGACTGTTAGCTTCCTTGGTGCAAATATTCTATCAAAGTTAAGTAAAAGAGTATAACCTATTACAGTGCTATCTCCGTACTTGACTGTTTCAAAACTCATTGATTTTGGTACTTGATGCATTTTGACGCAAAAATGTCCCAGTGCTTGCGATTTCTTTAGTACTCAAACTTGACACAATGCAATAGGAAGAGGGGGACAGTTGCAGGGAATGGACAGGAAGTCAGCCATGCTGGGAAGGTTGCTGATATAGGAAAAGGGATAAAGTTATTCCCAGCTGAAACATATGTAGTAAGTCATGTGGTTTGTTGGGATTCATCCTTTTTAATAGTTGTTGCATCTCCTGAAACCAATGACATATACCGAGATAACCACAGTAGTGGTGTTCCTAATTATTAATGAACAAACATTCCTTAAATGGTAACTCCACTATGCTCAGATATATTGCTTATTTCTTCCTCCCCTACACAATTTTACATTCCAGGCTCTATTTTTCTTCCACATGGTTCCATTAATTGAATTGAATGGCAAATATATACCTCAGAGTTCAGATTTATTACTATTAGATTTTATTAGCTGCGTCTTTTAGCTACAATCACTGGTGTTGTTTTGTAACACCCCCACCCCCAAAAGCTTTAAAAGGCTGCATAAACTCATTTGGGAATTAACATTTGTATGAGAAACTCTTATGAATAGGTTGCCACTTTCCAAGGCCACCCTATATGTGAAGGAACACCCATTCCTGTAACTCAATCTGTCCTTCTTGTTCTTCTCCTACAGCCATACTCTAAAAGTTAATCTCATAATAATATGCCATTCACTTACAACCAAGGACCTTCTTGCCATGATTTTGTAGATATAGAAGGTGAGAAAATTGGGAGCATACTTTCCAAATAGGAGCTTCGCCTACCCCATTCTTTTACATTAACAGCTAACCCAAGTAGTCTGCAAAATGTAGGAACAGGTATAGATTTCCCTGACATTGTATGCCATATGCTAAACAAATAAATAAATAGGTAATTAAAGAAAAAGTCAAATCGGGAACATAACCATCAAACTACAACTTTAAATCCCAATCCACAGAGAGTCTAAAAACTACAAATGTATTTTGGAGATTTGACAGCATCCTTGTCAAGTGAATAAAACAATATAAAGACAGGACATATAATATGATTAAGTTCCAATTGAATGATGGTAAAATATTAAAACTGAAGAAGCTTCTTGGATTTTTAAAAACATTTTTAAGGAATATATTTTAATACTTTTAAGGAATAAACAAAATATTTTTAAGGGAAAAACCCAAGAAAGTCCAGTTACCTTTTGAAAAAGTACCTTTGGGCCAACCATGACATGGAGGATTGAAAATCTCCATAGACACATGGTAAAATGCTAGTTTGTTCGATGTTTAACTCAATAGAGTAAGCTTGTTTTTCTTGAAGGAACAACATACTTATATTTGCAGTTATATGGGACATTTAACAACCAACTTCAAGTCTTTCCAAATTTGTGGTATGTATCTGTAACTGCACAGAATTCACATTTGTTACAAAATCTTAATAGTGTTCTTTAAAAAAAATACTTAGTATATACGGTACATCTAAACATGATCCTTATGAAGACATCCTGGCAATGTGTCAGGGCAGCCACAGAAATTTATCATCTAAACATGTAAAACACTGACAAGAAGCAACCACCAAATTCAGTTTTGTGACAGCTTTAATGGCACAAAGTTTTATAGCTACACCTTATACATGTACTGTAAACTGTATATTATCATGTTACAAAGTGCTAACTAAAGATGAAGAATGCATAATCACTTTGGCTCATTTAACTCCAATAATTTCAGCAATATGTCTTTTGTTGTTGTTTAAAAAAAAAGTGATTTCTTAGTTTTCGGTTTTCATTTCTTAAAAGTAGTAAATAGTTGAATTTGTTTGCTTTGTTTAGTGTTGCAATTCAGCCTGCTGCTTTTTGTAATGTGCGAGCTTATGCATTTCTGCTTGATCCTATGTACAAATGTTGCATCCCATTTTTCATTCACTGCTAGAAAAATGAGGCCTGTGTTTCCCCTCAAACTGTAAACAACTATAAAGCTACTTAATAATGTTTAACTTAAACAAAGCGTTACAACTGATATCTCTTTCAAATTTTAACAAACTGGTCCATTTTGTAATATAAAAAGTTAGGGTATTTCAAGCTTCTAATCAGTTAGTAATAAATACTGCTTTGGAACACTGCAGTGGCAACCAGCTCAACAGTGATCTGGTACATAAATGCCAATGATGTTTTCCCATCAGTTTTAATCTCACAGTTGTCTAAATAATATTGCAGTTATTGATTCACAAGCATATAGGCCTTCTAGCTTATCAAATAGCATCCTGCAGATTAATCATAATGTATTTTGAACAGGAGTAAAATTTCCCCCTGCTTTTTAATAAACATGGTCCAAATTTTATACATATGTTATGGTCCAATTATAACAAAATGCAATAAAATAATTGGTTTTGAAAAGTACTCTGGACTTCTACACTTGGTTTTTAATTGTTGCTTTAAACAATCCTTATTCTATTTAATCACCTCAAATTATTCCAATATCCACACAGGAAATAAATACATAGCTGCAAGTAATACAAATTCAAAGCTAAAAGGGCAAAAACAAAACAAAACCCAACTCTCATGGGTTTTCAAGAATATGCATAACTTACTGGATGGAAGGGGGAGAGAGAGAGAGAGATTGAGATTTCCAGTAAATTATAAAGAAACAAGGCTGAAACAAAGATATTTTAGGAATGGATATAATTTAAACCCTCTTCACTCACACACTTCACTTATTTCAGTGGTACTAGCTATTGTTCTTCCACTATTAAGTTTTCAGATTTTGTATAAGCTTTATTGTCAGTCTAATAAAATCACAGAATCTACTGATTTCTGCCAGTTTTAAAATCAGCTATGCTTACCTAAATATGTAGCATGTGAAGCCTTCTTCAAATTAAGCTTACTTGCTGATGGACATCCTTGACAGACCCGTTGCTTTCTTGGCAACAAATATGGACCTGACCTATCAGTAGCTTCTTCCAGTTTTTATTTTTATTGAGTCCCTAAGTCTAGTCTGCAATCTTTGCATTGCTATGTGGTTTCCCCTCTAAATACTCATCAGACCCAACTCTGCTTACCTTCCAAGCCCAGGCCCAGTCATCTAGGTGCTACTCCTGCTATGATTAAAATGCAGAGCACATGCATGAGCAGGAAGAAAAAAAATCTCAGCAGGTACCACAAACACATATACATACACACACATAATAGCACCTGGATAACCTAGTCTAAATCGGCAAAGTCAGTACTTCTGTGTGGGGGAACCACAAAGAACAGTCGAATAATGAGGAAGTAAAAAAAAAACTTTGTGGAAGAAGACAATAGCAAGCTGTTTCTATATTCGCCTAAGAAAACTACAGGGGCTTCTCCATGAAATACAGAGGAGAGCTCAATTTGAAGGAAAACTTTCAAAATGACACTATAAACCTTAAACATCAAAATAAATCTACTTAGGAATATTGGTCTATATCAAATTTAAAATTTTGAATTAAGGGAAAAAGCGTATCTGAAGCAAAACAATATAAAATATTCCCATTGGTGAGATTTCTAAGTTATTACCCAAAATCTTTTCTGCTATTTATGACTGTAATAAAGATTTGACACCAAAATCCTTAGGATTTCAGCAATTGCAAATGAGAGTCAAGCCATGAATATGGAAGAAGTGGAACTCAACCACAGAAGACAGCTCAAAATATTGTGGTGTAAGAAAAACAAACAAACCCAGAACTGCAAGACTGTTCCCAAGTAATACGCAGGTATCTCTTTTTACACGGAGTCTAAATACTTCAAAGATACTTCAAGTCAAACTACTCTGAAAGGAAGACTTCCATTAAATAAAATGCTGAAGAATACTAGAAATTTCTTTGCATGCAAATAATGAAGTAGTTTTTAAAAACCTAAATGCTGGCCAATGCTATCAGAAATAAATACACTACTTCATGGAAACACAACCTAATGACAGATACTTGGTATTCAAACTTGCCGAGGAATCAAATTCTAATTCTTTTTTTGATGTCTGTGAAGTTTTTTGCCTCCTGAAATTAAAAAAAAAATTAACCCGAGACAAGTGCAAAATAAATTGCAGAGCGAAAATAAACTTGCCAATTATTTTATAAGCAGTTAATTATCAGTCTCTTTTTAAAAATGGGGGTTGTCATACTGAAGATTTCATTTAAACTCTGGGCAGATTATTTGGTATTGTAATAAAGAGATGGCAGAGGCATCACTGATAACTATTATAATTTGCTGGTGGCATTTTTGCACTGAAAGAAGCCCTTGTGACATGTAGGCAACTGTAAACTCGGTTAGGCAACTCTGATGTGTCCTGCAGGATACGGAAGGTGGTCGGGAAAAGACAACTAGTGAAACACCTCCACAGGGTTCCAATACAATACTGAATTCCAAGAGTTAGTGGAACCGGGATATGTATAAAAAGGTGAAGGTTGGGGAGGGGGAGGAAGATCATGCTTAGAATTGTCTCAAGTTCCAATGGTACTAGTAGGACATTAATTCCTTCACAGATCATCACAAGATTTCCAGGATTTGTGCACTGCTTCTTTCAGTAAGTGCTAGCTGAAGGTGTGGTCAGTCGCTTTCCAATGTAGATACTGCAATGAAATGCAAAGCAAAGTACATTGGTACTTATATCTGCCCTCTGCCCCAAAGATCTTTTCAGCTTACTTTATTCTTCCAAACTATGCTGCAATTCTAACATCTATCAAGAAAATTAAAATGTACTAAGGAGACATTGGTACTCGTTCGTACAAAGCATGCAAACATGATGTGCAGCTAACATGTTTTATGAAGAAAATGGTCATTAACACCCGCAGTTGGCAAACCAAGTAAGACGGTGCAACTTTCTGATTTATTTTGTGTAGGTGGACACGGATCTGAGCCGTGGTGGCACAGTGTTTAGAATGCAGTAGAGGTTGACTCTGTAAATCGCTTAGAGAGGGCTGTAAAGCACTATAAAGTAGTATATAAATCTACGTGCTATTGCTATCTCCTACTTTCATTTCTTTAATTAGAAGTGACTGGTATCTGAAAAAGCACATGGTACTGTGCACACTTTTCTCCTGCATTCCTGAAGTATTCTGTTTGCTATTTATTTATATTAAATCTGGAAAAATATGAAATATATTAAATTATCTAGGGCATGGGTATCAAACTAGCAGTATCATGTTGCCTCATATGACATTTTGTGATGTTTTTGCAATTCACGGAGCTGGGGTGAGCGTGTCCTGCGCGTGACCCATTCAGCCTGCGGGTTGCCAGTTTGACACCCCTGCTCTAGAGTATAAAACCATTGACAGATTATTATTAATGTAATAGATCAAGAGTAGTTGTTTGCATAGAAATACTATAAGCTCCTTGGTGTTGATATAGAAAATTAACTCCAGAGCTAAAGTCATTATCTCTGGTTTTCTACATGGATCTAAAAACAAAACATAACAAAGTAGATCCCACAAGTACCATTCCTCACTTTCAATTTCCTCCTCCCCAGGCAAAAACTACATAAAGGCATTATTGGGACCATTCAAATGGAGCTTTTAAGGTAAAGGATAAGTAATTGTAACATTATCAGGAAACATGAACATTACATCTATAGATTTTCAAAACATTCTGAAAACTGACAACTGTTCCTTAACAAAATGTAGGGCTTGTGCTTGTTGTTTATCAGCGATGTATACAAGATGTCTAAAGTAACAAACACACTTATAATTGTTTCTACTGCTTATTCCTAAACTATCCCCTTAATAAAAGCTCAAAGGGAAAAAAATCCCTCTGGATGGGGTATTACATACATGGCAGCTAAGCAGAACTTGATGTATTTTTCATTCATCACCACCAAAAAGTCCCCAGTTTTTTTTTCATCAGGGAAACTCCAATTATTATTAAGGAAAGCTGTCATAATGTACTTCCATCCTTTAACCATTTACTTCTTGCAGTTTAGCTCTGCATTCCGTTGTTAAAGTAGCACTTCCCACTTAACGTCAATTCTTACTAAGAAAGAACCTACTCCTAGAGATCCAAAGGAACCCAGGAGGAGCTGGGGTTACCCTTTGAGAAAAGCAATAGCAGGAATTTATTTTCTCTCTACAGTAGAATGATGGGAAAATATTTTAGGGTTTTTCTCCTCACCATCCTGCAACTGATTTTATAATGTCCCTCTCATTTCAGACATATTAACTCTGCTATACAATATTGCTCTAGCCATGTATATGCTTATTTTCTTTTCTTTTTCAAAAACACTGACACTATACTTGGAAGTTGCTGGGAACAATTCTGGAATTCAAAGCTTTAAGAACCATTGAAAATAATCCCCATCATTCCGATCACGCAATGTATGTAGTCATACTTACCCTAGTCCCAAAGCCAAAACATGAGATATGAACAGAGATGGAATGAAAACCTTAAGAAATTCAGCTGAGAAAATGCCACCTTTTTTCATAGCTCCACTCTTTCTCATACTTAAAGACACTGCTCGTTTAGGATGTCTGAAGTGAAACTCCCTGAAAAGAGGGGAGGAGGTGGGAGGGAGAAGGATAGAATATATTGTATAGAATATATTGATACTTGAAAACAACAATAAAGAAAGAGTTAAGAACTGTAATGGAAAGCCCTCTTTCAGACATGAAAACATGGGCCAATAGCTGAGAAATCTAACAGAATCATCCACATTTTACATAACAGGAAATCTGCATGTCAAACTTTATTTGCATTTTGTTATACCGGTAGATATTTCTTCAAATTTAAGAATCCTAAACCAGAACAGCATTCTTGGGTATCCAACAAACATTAGATCAGTCTTAGCAGAAGTGAGGAAATGAACAAGTTCAAATTAGTGAGCTGTGATTAAACTATTAAGTCTTGCTAAATTACTTCTTTGATATTTTCAAGCATGGAACAATTTTGCTTCCATGGTGAATACGTAATGAGATTAGACTACAGAGGTCCACAGGAGAAGAAACTGTTATTTTCTCATGCTGCTGATGAACAAAGCACCCTTTTCACTCTTATAAAGGAAACAAACCCAGCATATTTGTGTTAACAGGCAAGGCAACATCATAAACAAATTGATGGTTAATTCCCTGGAATGCAGCGGTGAGCAACATTTTAGTGGCTCTGTTGTACTTGACCTTGGGCAAAGAAGGCCAAAGTAGTAAGATGAATTATGTAAAAATTATGTCATGGAGGGGAGTTTTCCTTTTTTCTGCTTTTGTTAAGGTAGAGGTGATAAAGAACTGCTACATCTAAATTATGATTAACAGCTTTCATGGATTTCTTGCCTTAAAATTGTGAAGAATCTCCTAGCTAAAATTTGTCAGCTCAGTTAAAAGGGACCCAGAATATGCAATGCACTTCAAAACAGCTGGCTTTGGGCAGGTTGGTGGGATATGCCATACTGGGACATCAGCGAGGGTATGTAGGAGAGTGGACTATGCTGCTCTGGTAGGTTCTGAGGGGAAGAGGGCTCTACACACAGATGCATTGGCTACATGACCCATAAAATCACTGTAAAATCTCTTTGGGTTTGGTCAAAATAATATGGGATAAAAACTTTCTGGGTTTTGTTTGTGTTAAACCATGGTCAACCTGAAATGATTTAGCAGAAACCTATGGAACACAGTAGTGTGATAGGGAAACAAGTTTTTAATCTTGAGCATATTGTAACTAGGACTCTTGAGGCTGATGCAAAGCCAGGGAAAGAGTAAAAATAGTTTTCAACCTTACTTCTATCTTTCTTATCTAGAAATACTATAAAAGGATGTTGTTTTCTTTGACTCCTATGAGTAGCTACTCTTCAATAAGAGCACTCTAATAAGGATGGATGGAAATTGCGATAGACTTTTATATCCGTACAAACATGAAACTCGGAATCTGATCTGGGTTTTCCTGGTAGGAAAACAGTTCTTGAGCTTACTTTTTATAATTATTTTACAGGGTCTTGGTGCTCTTTGAGCTTGGTTGTTTTCTTGCAAACATATCATTACCAAACTAGGTAACATCATCAGTGCTACAAGGGAATGGGGTTTGCTCTCATTTTATGGCTTGCCCAGTTAGTGTTGGTGGGAGTGGTCTTGGTGGTTCCTTGATTGGGTTGTTCTTTATTCTTAGCTTACTGGAGCTTATACCATAATTAAAATAATGTTTTAATATTCTGTTGCAATCAACATTTCTTCTTAGCGAAAGTATATTTATTTTACAAAGGATTTCAACTCACTTGGGAGGAATGTTTTCTGGTCTACTTGACCAATCTGATACCCAGTCAGCACTTTTCTTCAAAATGTCCACATCCTTTTCACCTTCTACTGTTTCCTCTTCAGACTGAAAATAAATAATGAATAAATTCTGTAATTTGTTTAGTTCAATTGTTCCTCTTGGTATTTCCTGCAGAGCATTGATCAGGAGATAGGCAGTCTATGCTGGCAATTCTGACAGTTTTATAAAAATTCAAATCAGGAACAACAACTAAAAGATTTCAGTTTTATGCCATTTATAAAAACTGTGCTTTGCTTACATAGCCCACAGCATGTCTTTATCAAATGCATTCTTTTATTTCAAAAAGAAATTATCATAATACAAAGAATAAATAAGCCATCAAGTTGGTCCGCAATTATGGAAGGATACAGCTGGGAAAATAACAGTTTGACAAAACTGAACAAATAATCTATTTGGTACATATTTATCTAAAAATAACTCATCTCTTTGCCCGGTCATCTTCTCTTCCTATATTTAATAATATTTTTATTACTTTGACTTATACAAATCAGTTTACAATGCTCCTACACCTTGAAGATCCTGAAATGCTAGATAGCAGTTAAGTGTAACTGTAATGATTAAGTCTGTAAAACATCTAAAGGTTGCAAGCAATGTATTACAGAACAACTTCTAAAAATATGACTTAAAAGTATTTATGGGTGAAAACAATATTTTTAATTAAAATCCAAAAAGTTTGTTCACAACTTTAGTTACCCTGCCACAAAAATTAATATATTATCTGAAGCTGTCTTAAATAACCAGCTACTGACTGATAATTTTTGGGAGGCACGTTACACACGTATGTTATCAAAAACTTCTTGCCATAACAATACAAGTTAAAATGCCTGTAAGAGCACAAAAACTTCATTTTAAATAAAAAGAGTACCTCTCTCCATTGGAAAAAGAAATACAGCAATGAGATTATTTATCAGGATTAGATAGGGAATAAAAACTCACTGCTAGAATAGTTTTAAAATTGTGCTACCTTAATCCTTCACAAACAGAATTGTAGGTAAACAGAAGGAAAATACCTGAGAACTATTGTCTTTACTTGTATGCATTTCTACATCAAACATTATCTGTCCATCTTCTTGAGGAGAAGGACTGCAGAAAAGAAAGATATTATCATTGTTATTTTCTTATAGAATGTGATTACAAAGGATTGTTAATAATTTTCATTTACACCTATTATAAAATATATATTTATTTAATGTTTTTATATCCTATTAATATCTGACAGTTTTCAGTGGCTCAGATAATAAAATATCTGCAGTACTTTAAAACTGGAACTTAATCACTAAACCATAAACCTTTAGATATAACAGGAATAAGATCAATGCAGTATAAATAAAAAGACAGCACAGTATGTTGTATCATTAGACCTTTCTGAAGAATAGCTCCCTAAAGTTTCTTCCTGAAAGCTATCAAAGAAAGGGATTTCTACTACCGTAGGAGACTGTTCCTTTCCTTGACTTTCCTTTCCTGTCAGAAGTAAAGGACTACAAGGAATTTCTCAATAAGAGATCTAGCAGATTGGACTGATTCAAGTTGGGAGTAAGCAGTCCTGCAATTATCTGGTATCAAGCCATAAAAGACTTCACAGGTTTAAAACTCAAACTTTAAATTGCACCTGGAAACCAACTCATTGTTTCCAAGTAGCCTTTAAAGTAATTCCCTTGCAACATACGTTGTGCTTATCAAACCAAGTGATAATGAGGGCAAGAGTTATTGCAACCAGGTCCTTCTGCAGCAGGTAGGACTGCAATTACTTCCCCATCTGAAGTTGAGCAAACAGCTTCTACCTGATAGAGGAGGAATCATGAGTCCAGAAGGATCTCCAAATTAGACCTATTTCCTCACAGGTAGTGCTTGTCTATCTGGGGGAATACTGGTGTCAAGAGAGCCCCAATGAGAAAAGAGCATTCTTAATTCTCTTCTGAGGAAACAGACAGGGCCAAAATTGAATAAATGCGCATGAAACTACTTTATAATTTTAATTGAAGAAAAAGCCAATATTGATATATCTGCAATATAAGATAAATGATTGTACATTAATGTGTTGGTTACGGCTATGACTGGCCTTCTCTAAATTAGAAAATTCAATTCAAACAGTTTTTATCTAGTGCTTTCTCAGAGGACTGCAAAAGCAGTTAAACATTTACCGGTATGTTCAAAGTTGATAACGGCAACAAACAAAAAAAGTAACATTAGCTGCTAAGACTGTCCCTGGCAAGTGGATTTGAAATAATTTAACCAGGCACATAGGAATATAGAAATTTCTGATCAGTAATTTATTGCAGAAAAGTTATGAAGAAGATTTTTTTAGCAACTGCTGGATATTAAATGTGAGTTCTATTTAAAATAATTAGCATTCACATTGCTTGAGACTTTTTCTTCTGTCTACTCTATATTAAAAAGCTATTCTTTTTGTGGCTGGTAATTCAATGTCTGTTTTTTTGTTTTGATAGTGGCCTGATTTAGTATCAGTTTGTTTACCCTACCTATTTGATATTAACTTTCACATTTGTCTACTTGTTTCTGCTTATGTGCCTTTCCCTTGCTCCTTCCTTTAATAAAGAATTCCTCTTTATAGGAGTTGAACTCCTCCTCTGTTGTTTCCTGGGAGGAAATACAGTCGCACCCACCTCCACTAAATCATTCTGTATCTAATTCCTGAAACAGCTCTCTTCCCTGGTAAGCAACATACCAGCATCAGACTGAAATTGATGTTTAAGACATCTTTAATCTGATTAAGAGAATGACTCATCAGATGCATAGCATATTAAGAGATGAACGATCACTAGCAGGACATGCTTCTATTTCTACAATTTGACTATAGGAAAAAAAAGTATATTTTTATAATACGTAAAAAGCTACTGTTGCTTTTATTAGTTTTATTATCCTTGTGACTACCAATAAATAATAAGTAGAGAATTTCTTATGTAAAATAATTGCACAAAGACTTAGCATGAATTCCTAACACATACAATTTCAGTGATCTCATGAAGATCTGCTTCATAACACATTGAAAAACAAAGCCACAAAGAGCATTTTATTAAAAGAGGCTTCAAACTTTTACGCAGTGAAGATAATCATCTTTAACAGAAGCAGTCAATTTGAGGGGACAGATGTAATATAACACACCCCAGATCTTGTGTACTAATGAAGGACTGACTTTTTAATTCCATGGTTTTAGTGCCTTATTAAATTTATCGACACTTTAATAGAATACAATATAAACATAATGGATTCTTGCTCACATAATTATTTTTAGTAAAGAAACAGGTTTCTGCCCGTCTTATGCCATAAATAGCAACTATCTACTGCAAAAGGCTCTTCAAAAATAAACAGTAGATTTAAACAACAAGAGGGAATTTATCCAACTGCAAAATATTTTTCCTTCGGAATTTCCTTCTAGCCTTCCTTATATAATACAAAAAAACTTAAATAAAACTGAAAAAGCTCAAAATTTACAAAAAGCAATTTATATAGCAACTCATATCTATGTAAAAATATAAACTCTGGCTTAATACGAGGCATAAGTCGGCATTCTAGGAAATGAAATATTAGTGACACTTCCAAAAAAAACCTCATTCAAAAATATTTTTTTAAATGTAAAAAATAAATACTTACCTGTCACAATGAGAACTACCCCTTGAACTGTTTTGTCCAGACTCATGCTGAGCATCAAGAAGTATCTTCTCCATGTCTCCGTTGTGAATGGAAGATGAAGAAGGAACATGTTCTAGACCCCCATTTTTTGCGTTGCTGTTGTCATTGTCATTCCCATTCCCATTCATTTGCAGTTCTACCCAGGAACCTATTGAACAGCCAGATATCTCATCAGAAACTGTGGGCCAAGTCCAAATAAAGTATTTAACACTTACATGCAGAAATGTACAGTCATACCAAATTTTGACAACTGGGAAAAAAAGGAAAGCAATGCTTTATTTACTCCCAACTATTTTGAACTATTTTTGTAAAGTATACATGCAAGCAACTTTCTACGTTTCTACTTACGGCAGTAATTTAGAAAGTTTTAAAAAGCAACATATTATGGAAATTAGGCATTATTAAGAAAATGTTTTCATTTTGTAAAGTAACTAAAATTGTTATTTCTGGAATCCTAGATAAGAAATCATGATAAGGACTTAAAACAAAACAAACCTGAAATTATCTCTCTATAAAAAAATCACAATTTGCAATAAAAAGCACATACCGGTACATTGAAAATACACGATTAACCATTGTCCTAATTCCTAATTCATTCCTAGCAACTGGGTACTGGAAGTGATCATTCCTAGGTTTAAAAAACTCAGTAGAGCTGATCTGGCTAACTACCCTATAAACCTCTTGAGCATAATTAATCTATATGCCAAGAACTTCTGTATACAACTTCAGGGCTGGCTAGCATAGAATATTCTGTTCAAAGAGCTTTAGAAGAGGTGGAAGTCTTTAAGTCTTACAACACATGGGTGAAAAATACTTACGGTAAGTAAGCCTACCACTTTATATTGCACTTGGGGTTTTGAGAGTACCTTTGATTCCATCTGAAGAGAAAATCTTGTGAGCTAAGTTTTATGCCTCCAATTATGCCTACTACTAATTTATAAGCCACAGAAGATGAACACAGGCCTACAAATAAGATGAACCCTTTGGGGCATCTTACAAATAGTAAGTAACCTGAACCAGAAACGGATTTGGCAGGGCTTTTTAATTAGCTCCTCTATTTTTCTACTTCTAGTTTACAGACTTGTAAGAACTGGACTCTCATCTCTCCAATGGCCAGCAAACGTTCAGTGACTTTATGGAGATGATCTTATCAAAGATACTGGTTGCTCTCAGAAGAACATTAAAGAATCTAATTTAACACTGTATAGATAGTAATCTTCTGATTATATAACACAAAGGTCTATTTTTCTTCCTCCAAAACTCTGGATCAAAAAATGGGAACATGCAAGGGAATATTACTGAGCAAATTAAATGTTTTACATATCGGAGTTACTATTTTATGCCCAAGGCAAGAAGAAGCTGAAAATGCAATAGGTATTTTAGGGTTTTTCTATGTGAAAAGAAACAGATTCAAATCTGCTTCCATTGCGTTAATTAAGGCTCAGCTTTCATAAGGAATCCAGTTAAGTCCATATTCCAACCATTATAGTACTCTCAGCTTTCAGTCCAATTTCCTGAAAGCAATACTTTAGATCCTAATGTGCTCCAAATGCCATCCTTCAGCTGGACGCTAATTTACTTTATTAGATTTTTTTTAAAGGAAATTCTGCCTTTATTCTTTTATAAGTAACTGAAGGCGACAAACGTGCACAGCACTCCTTCCATTTTCTCCACAACAACAACCCTGTGAGGTGGATGGGCTGAGAGAATATGACTAGCTCAGTCACCCAGCCAGTTTTTCATGCCGAAGGCAGGACTAGAAATCATACTGTCCTGGTTTCTAGGACAGCAGCAGTACATCAAACTGGCTCTGTACTAAAGGTAGACAGATTTATGCCTGGGTGGCAATTTTTGGTTAAAACTAAACTTTTATCTAATAGATCTGATTACTATAATAATCTCTGACAAATTCCATTTAGGCTAGAAGTAGATCCCATTAGTTAAATTGCAGAGTCTGTGCTATGATTCCTTTTTAAAAAGTGTAAGGTGGCCAAGAATTTCAAAATCAACTGAATTTAGTTCCTAATAGTTTGGATCTGGAATTTGGGACTCAAACAGCATTTCCAACCAAACATCCTTTCACTTTGGAATTGCTTAAATATTACACACTCTTGTACCAGGCTTGATTGAATGTTCTTCCATTTGCTCTGCTGGAAGGCTAGCCTATGAGAACATACTTGCCCTTTTGGCTCAGGAGTGGTAAAGTCAAGCATGTTATATTATACTGCAAACATTTTAATGGTCTCTACTAGGAGTGTCAGACTCGCATCATCACGGCGGCATCACATGACATATTGTGACTTCACCCTCTTTGCTAAACTAGGCATGGGCGTGGCCAGCGTGTGACAGATGCGACCCATGGGCCACAAGTTTGAGACCCCTGGTCTACACGGTAAATGTTTTAAGACTACTAGCAAGCTTTCCTGGCCAGATGTATATATTCTGACTTTTCTTGCCACATTTGTTAAGTAAATCATTGTAATTTTTGAATTAGTATCACAGTTCTTAAGTGAATCTAGTTTCCCCATCCCCACTGACTTTGCTTGTCAGAAGGTCACAAAAAAGGACCACATAACTCTGGAACACTGCAACCATCATAAATGTCCGTTGTCAAGCATTCAAATGCAAATCACATGACCATGCGGATGTTGCAACAGTCATAAGTGTGAAAAATGATCATAAGTCACTTTTTAGTGACGTAACTTTGAACGATCACTAAATGAAATGTTGTAAATCGAGGACTACCTGTATTAATCTACCATGGCAAATCTGTGTCCATGCATGGACAGAATTCTTATATTGTGTATATGATCTTATTAACTGAAAACAGGATTTAACTGTTACTAGTAATTATTAGACAGGCAGAGAAGTCAAAAGCTGAGACGTTCTTAAAGGAAAAGAGCCAAGTTCTAGTCCATCCTCAACCAAGGAAGCTCAGTGACTTTGAGCCAACCCTCTTTCAACCTACCACTCTCTTATTATTGTGGAGGACAGGAAAGAGGGTATGGCAAGGAGTATTATGTATGATGTTTTAAACCTATAAACAGAATCCGTGTTATAAATGTAACAAAATAAAATGATAAATCAACTGCAAAATCAAATCATTTGGAATCAACTTGTTTTAAAATGCATTAAAAACCAAAGATTCAATAATTATAGCAAAATCCCGAACAACATACAGTACATTTGAAATTAAAAGAATTTTTATTCACCAAATTCATCTTATGTAATCAGCAAAAATTAAGTGAAGACTCCTTTGAAATAAAAATCTATTCTTTATTACATTTATTACCTCGTTTTTCTTCATTTCAGCAATAGAATTTAGGTGAAGAAATTATGTCACTACTACTAAACAATTGGCAGTCAAAAAATCCCAGCCATCTTCTACAAATTACTTTTAAAAAAATCTACATGTGAATCCAAGCATATGTCTTCTGCCCACTTCTGTTCCTGCATGTACAGCTATTTTATATTACACGTGCAATTCCACAGTAAATTCATAATTGTTTGATATTTATAGAACTACTTAGCCACATGGTTCATTGTCATATGTGGGTATTATTTGCTTCTATGCTTGGAGGTTATATACATAAACAATTCTAACAAGGATGTAATAGCAAAATCCTGATGAAGTAACAGAGCCATTTTAGTGTGGTTTACCTCTCTGTAAATATACACATTCCCTCTCTTTATGTGTGTATAGTCTAATCGTATGACTGAAGTATCTCCTAGCAGTCCTGTCCTGTTTTATATTTATTTAACAGTGTTTGTAACCTGCCCTATTCCTAGCAGATTTCGGACAATTGACAACAAAGTAAAAGCAATTGATTTTAAAAAATGGAAACACAACATTAAAGTATCGGCAATAAAAGAATGATGGGTACCCATAAAGTTTTCACTAAGAAGGCCTGTCTATATATGAATGATTTCTATGCATTTCCTTTGGAACTATTAGGGAGTCACGTTTTCTTTAAGAAGGCTAAGAACAGAAGAAAGCAAGGGCTCAATTAAAAACAAAACATAGGAAGATAACAGTTCCTTAACCTTTTCCCTTCAACTGTCCTGTGCAATATTAACTTTAATTTTTCTCACAGGTTTTTTTGTTCATATTGCTATTTCAACAAAATGAGGAACAACTTCCCCTTAATAATTTAATTATGTATATTTCTTTTCTAGTATATGTTGCTGAGAAAATCATACTGAATTTTATAATGCAGGTCAACAAATATTTACACCAAATTCAAATATTTCCTAAAAATGCAGCTGAAAGTAACATCTGATTGTGGCACAATATCAATGCAATAAATTAATGCAATTGTATTAATTATACTAATTTACCCCCTCCCACCAAAAAATCCAAACAAAAGGGGTTGTTTTGTGCAAGAGTTCAAAACAAGTTAACAAAACCATAATGTCTACAGCCCCAAACACAATTAACTCAGAAAAAGCATTAACAATAACAAAACATTAAACACAAATCAGAGAATCCTGGTTAAAGAACAAAAACTCATACCACAACAAAAAACATTATACAGTACTCATCCAAAAGATACATAGTACAACTCCCAAGTTGAACAAAAATTTACAATAGAGGATCTGACTGACTTGGATACAAGAGAATAATACTATACACACAGGATTTGGCAGCTAAATAAACACATTCTGAACACTTTAGTTCCCACCCAGGCCATCAGCTATAGCTCCTTTTCTAAGGTCACTAGCAAAGAAATAAACAAATTACTCCATTGAAGCATCAATTCACAATTCACTCATTCCATAACTTATATTTACTCCTCACAATTGTTTGTGAAATCCTTTTTACAACCCAGCAACCAAAGCGCATTGATACTTATTTTATGCAAATACAGTTTTCCTTTAACAAAGTGTTTAAAAGGGTTATAAAAACTGGATTCAAACTCTCAGTTCCTTCTATCCTGAAAAAAAAAAGTATAACTAATTTGTCTTTTACACAGTCCATTCCATTCTGCCTTATAATACCCGGAGGCCAGTCACATGCCATCACCTCACCTCATCAACTGTGTCCATAAACCTCCCACTGTTAAAAGGAATGACTCTCCTTTTGGATGACTGTTCCACAAATACATATTTGTCTCTTTTTTAACCTGGCAGCAATCTACCATACAAGGACAGCCACTTTTCAACCTGAGCAGTAGACTTAATCCAGTGCAATAACTAAATTCCCTGTGGCATATTACAGGAGGGGGGGGGAGTGAGGAGGAAAAACAAGTTTCTTCAAGCATCAGCACTAAAAGACAAATACTATGACATAACAAACATCAGAAAAGTAGATTCATCATTATTCTGAACACAAAGAACAAAAACAGTACAGAACAAAAACTTAAGACCGTTCCGGTACACACTTTTAACCTAATGCCTTTAAAAGTTTCAGAGTTATTTTTCAGAGTTATTTTTAAATGGGCAGTATATCACCCTTGATAGCCTTCAAGGAGGGGAAAAAGGAGTCACTGACTTTTTAAAACTAAGAAAATAGAATGGGTAATAAACTTTAAATCTTGAAAGTTGTTTTTTTTTAAAAGTATAAGCCACTGTGAGATGCCATCAGGAGGCAATGTTACCAGAACAAAGGTGTTTTTCCCCCGGAAAGGCAACTGAACCTTTTGGTTTTTTTCCCCTTTGAAAACGTTTCTCTTCAGAACTGAAGAAACTTCTTGGATGAGAAGCGAAATGTTTTCAAAGGTAAAAAAAAAAAAAACCAAGAAAATCCAGTTGCCTTTTGAGTAAAAAAACAAAACAGCACCTTTGGGACAACCATGATATGGATGAGTGAGAACCTCCATAGACAGAACATGATGGATGGTACACTATCCCTATTCATTTCCAGAGAGATTCCAGGTTGGGCAAAATGTCTTCTCAGCCGCTCTTCTCATTTCAATGGGACTCCTCCCCATTTAAGGCAGCTCATTCCCTTCCTATTCATCTCCTTCTGCCCTCCTTCCCATTTTTGGCCGTGAAAGGCTCAGGAAAAAAGCAGAGGAGATCCAGGCTCCCATCCCCAGCTGACTCAAAATCACCCTCGCTCAGCTCAACCGACCTCCGAGGGTTGTTGTCTAGGGATGAAACGGGCAATGTGCCCCATCTGAGGCTGCCCAAAGAATGATGTTCAAAACAGTCTAATAACATCAATCGCCCTCCTTCCCCCCACCCCCAAACTCCCATAATGCAAAGGCATTATGGGGGTTGGAGTCCAAAGCTCCAGAAGACTCCGGGTTGGGAAAGTTGAACCATCCGCTCAGGTGTCCCTTCGCCCCCCCCTTCTCTCCCTTCCTCCCCCCGCCTGGCACCCACCCTTTCTCTCATTGGTCAACAAGCGCTCGTGCGGGCAGGGGACCAGCCAATCCCTGCCAAGCAACGGGCCCTGAGTGGGGGGAGGCTAACCGCCACTTGAGGGGGGGACGGGACCCCACTTTTTGTCGCGCGGGAGCGGGGAAGGTTGAGACGAGGGTAGATGAAGGGAGAGATGAGGGGAGCCGCCGCAACCACCCGACCCGCCCTCAGCCCACTCACTGTTGAGGCCTGGCTCGGTGGGCGTCCCCTCGGGCGACAGGTTGTTGTTATTGTTGTGGTGAGATAAGTCCTGAGGGGACGTCATGGCAGCCGAAAGGGGCGACGGCGAGCGCAGAGCTGGTCCGTCTGAGGCAGCGTGTGGAGGAGCGGAGGCAGCTCCAGAGGACAAGACCGGCGGCGGGCGGCGATAACAGCAGCACAGCTGGGATCGCGAGTGGCTATCTGTACGCTCCCCGACGCCAGCCCCAGCGACCCCGCCTCCGTCGAGCCGCTGCGCACGCGCCGTGGAAGCCTGGCAACTAGCCGGGGCACAGGCCCCGCCCACTCACGCAGATGGAGCTTTTCCTCCCTGACGCTCCTCACGTAGGCCATTCGGAGCCGGAGAGGGGGGCGTGGTGTTTCCAGACGGGAATGCGCATGCTTGTCTTCGATCCTCGCACGCAGCTTCCCTCAACCCCTTCCCCCAACCTGCCTGGTGGTCTTTTTTTTTTGCTGCGCATGCGCCGAACTGGGGAAATGATAAGCTTGGAGCTCATAGTGAAATCATGAGGTACAGCACCTTGGGATGGTTTAAAAAGCTAAGCAGGGTGGTGCCTAGCTCCTATTTGGATAGGGGACCACTAGGAAATCCAAGATTGTAACCAAACTAGGGGATCTGGAAAACGTCCACTGAGGGTGGTAATAGATACGAACTGTTTTACAAGTGCTACAAATAATTACCTAGAAAATAATAGACATCCAGGAAGGTTGTTTCCTCCCCCCCTTTCTTTGTTGAAAACAAAGAGGGAACTGATCCTCTAAAGATAAAATCTGATGCACAAAACATGCTTTCGACTTTCTCTACTTTGATAGTATTTCTTGAAGTTTCATAAATATCAGGAACTTCACACTTCATCTTAGAACAGGGAGAGAAAGGGCATGTACTTTTATTAAACTTTTCCTGAAGCTCAGGGACAGACTGCGTCCATCAATTTAGTGTTACCAGTTCCTCCCCATCCAGATCCAGCCTAAAAATCTTTATAAAGAAATGGATTAAGTATTGCACATGCTTAAATTGCAGGGGGGGGGGATCAAATAGAACTCTACACACCTTAAAGCTGCCAAGGTTGAGACATTTTGTTTCTCCTTGCCAATTGCTTTTCACAATCAGATTGACATGATGCATTCCTTTTTCCCTTCCATAGTCCTCTCTATAATTGGCATTTGCAATTATAAAACTTAATTTTCAACAATAACAGTCCTTGATAGCACAGCTTTCCACGATTCTCCCTTGAAAGCTATCCAGTGGTCAAACACCATTATGCCTCATGAACTTCATAAGCTATTCCAAGCTGTGTGAAGTATTTTTTGTCTCCCTTATAACTTTTCCAGCTACTACTCGGAAGACCTTATTCCTAATATATTGAAGGGGTAGCCCCCTCTTTATAAGCCTCCTTTACACACCTTGAACGTATCTCCCTTCAGTTTCTTTTGTTTTGAACTAATCCCAAAGCTATTAACTTTTCCTGGTAAAGTTACTCAATTCTTTATCCTTCATCAGTTTGGTTGCCATCTTCTGCATTTTTCCAAAATTCAAGCCTTTCTGCTTCAGAGTACACACAACACAGGCTAACCACAACTTGGCTACTGTACTTTCTTTCATTAGTTATTTGTGTGGGTATGTTTCTCAGTAGACAGATGCTGCAGCCAAGACTTTTATTATGCAATTGTTCTCATTGCACAATAGATCTCATTGCCCCCAAAGATCTCATTAGGGATCTCTGGGAGAAAAGATGAATATACAATATCCTTTAACTAACAAGAGCTGTCCATCTGAATGCATCCTTCTATTAACCCTATATGAAAAAATGGAAAATAGAGCCTTCTCATGCAGGCCGTCATCAGAAAATAAAGCTAAAAGCAGTGAGCGGACATGGGTGCACACATTCCTAGTCTGTGGATGTCCCTGGAAATCCAGTTGCATTCTAGATTTCTGAGTGCTGAATGCAGAGTTCCTGAAACAATTCAGATGTGCAGTATCAATCAAACTGCTACTAAAAATCTTGATAAGACTAGCTTATCTGTTAGTTATATCAACATGTTCATCCCAAAGAACTTCTATAATTGTGTGAGAGTTGGGAGAGCTATATGAATTTGTTTAATAAATTAAATAATATACAGACATTTAGACAGGTGTTATGTATGTGCTGGAGAGAAATCTGATGTCTTCTTTCCACTAAATGTCCCTCTATACAAAGCAGCATCTGAATTTAAAGAAGGAATGGAGTAGATTAAGCCACACATTTCTATTATCCTAGAAATCATTACTATGTTGTTATTTTGAATAATTGACCCATCAGTTTTGCATTCCCCGCTGCATATATTATTTCCCCTAATTTGTTCATATGTACACTTCTGGTTTTTCCACTTTTACATTACCAACCCTTTCTTGAAAGCACTTTCTACTTAAAGCAAAGGACTAAAATTTGGTTAGGCAATTATTTTAGAATGGGATGTTGATCATGCTGGTATTTTATCTCAACACAACAGTCCAAAATATTAATAGGTCTTTTTCCCCACACTCTTATTCTTTTTGCTTGATGCTGGCATGAGCCCATAGTCAAGAATTTCCAATTAGCCATAATTCCTCTACCAATTTCTGAAAAAAAGTTTTGACTATTAAAATACAGTTTAAAATTGAACATCCTGGGTTGCTCTAAATAAGACAATCATGATTCTTGATTGCACCAAGAACAAATGGACAGCACAAGTGGGCACAAAATTTAAGCCTTGCTTAAGTCAGCTCATGAGTATGTATATAGCATCTTATTGGAACTGGTATTCAGCACTGAGATTTTGATACTTCCAGATAAGAACAACACTAATAGAACAGCACCTATTGAACATATAAAACAGTACATAAAGCTGTTTCTTTCATTTTATTTCAACTCCAAGCAAATACAAAGTTCCACATGCCCTCTTTTTTTTAATAAAGATTGTAAACCAGGTGTTGTTTTGCTCCTTTCATGCGTGTTTGAGGAATAGTGATGATCTCACCTCAGGTGATCAAAATGATTCCTCCCCATGGGCCATGCCTAAAGATCCCTCAGGCTAGTAAGTGTTTTCCCCAGGAGTGGTTTCGAGCTGTATAGTGCAGAACGTGGATTAAGAGTCAGTTGTATTGTTCCTTACAACATTTGTATGTCTGGCTTTTTTCCTGAAAAAATGGTTCATTCTCGCCCACTTTGCATTGCAAATAGATATTGGGAATGCATTCCCATGGTCATTTCAGATGGAGCCAAAGGGGTCTGGCAACCATCCAAAATGAGTCATTCTGGAGTGGGGAATCATCATTCAGATTTTGCTGTGCTCACATACCTGTTTTGTGTAGGAGATTAGAAACCATCACACACTCTAGGCTAGCAACTATTTTCCTCAATGGTGGGGCAATCTGTACTTAATGGCAGAAGACCTATTTGACACACAAAAGGTCCTAGAACAAAGTCCTGGTATCTTTAATTCAGAAGAGAAAACGACAAGAATGACCATGCAATATTAGCTAGAGTGATTTTCTATTAGTTTCCAGAAATAAATCAAGGAATATAAGAAGCATCCAGCTAAGCCTTCAACCAGCCATGTTGTACCTAAAGTAGTAAAACAATCAGTTATTCCCCAAAATAAAACGTGAAATGGTTCCAGCCCAGCCTTCCATCCTTCATAGGTGGGTAAAATGAGGACCCAGATTGTTGGGGGCCATATGCTGGCTCTGTAAATTGCTTAGAAAGGGCTGTAAAGCACTGGGAAGTGGTATATAAGGGCTATTGCTATAAGGAAGGCTAGTAGCTTTCAGAGGTGCTGTCTTTAGATTGGGAATACAATGGAGATTACAGAAAGTTTGGGAAATCTACTTAACATGGAGAATATGTGAGCGCTAAAAATGGTGCATAAATATTTTAAATGGTATGCCAACATCTACTATTGGATCTACGGGGGACTTGAAGCATTTTTTAATCACTAACGTTTTCTGTATCTTGTAATAGCAAGTATTTTTAAAAAAACTGCAAGAAAAGAGAAATGTTTGTAAGGTCAAACTACAATTCCATTCAAGTTCCTAGTAGCAATAAAAACACATAAGTATTGGGTTTGTCAGGCATGTAATGGTTTTTATCTATTCAAACCACTTCATATTAAATTTGGTACGACATACTTTTTAAAAACAAGAAACTTTAATTCTTTTTTTTTTCCCAGAAAGGAAAGAAAAGCACTGTTGTGCGAGTCTGAATCTGAAACAAGGCATTCACTGAAATTAGGACAAAGGGATTAACACATGAAAAAGTTTAGTCCCATAAAACTTTAACACTATTCTACAAAATTCAGACCCTCCCCAATTCTGACAAAAGACTTAATAAAGAAGAAAGGGAGAAGGCTCAAATTGGAGGTGACCTAAGACAAATAAGACAATTACTATTCAAGCTTAGGGCAGAATCCAAGCGTGTTCCAAAAAGTTATTTTAATGGAAACTGCAGATAAATATTAAAGTGTCTTTAACAATTTCATATAGAAGTCATTAAAAAAAAAGCCTTCTCCCTTTCCTCATGAAAATTAATACTGGTTAAAATCATTATCAAACCATTTTATCATGTATCTAACTTTTTTTAAAAAAAACAAATTTTAATATAAAGAGGTAGATTGAAAAGAAAAAAAAACAATTTGCCATTATTCGACATTTTTATTCGGTATATTTTTTCCCCTTACGATTTTTTTTCATTTTTCCTTTTCAGCGCCAGACATGTCAAGGAGTGATTGCAGTCAACATTTCATTAAAACATTTTACTCTTTACAAGAGACCCTCCCCCTTTGACCACCGAGCCATTTCATGTGCTTTTCATTTTTTTTCTTTCTTTCTTTCTTCTTCTCTAGATACCACCACCACAGGGCTGGAGAAAGGGATTGTAAAAGGGAGAAGGAGTCCAGGAGACATAAGAGGAATGCTACAAGCCACAGCAAGAACAAGCTGTTATTTAATTAAAAAAAGGGGGGGCACAAATAATACAGTAATGAGGTTACACAATGAAATCCCACATCATTACTTGAAGGCTTTGCTCTGTGGCTGACGTCATCACAATGGAAGGCATAAAAAATTGGAGGAACCCAATGTTGACAACGATCCAATCTCTAGTCCATTTGGTGAGATGGTGCAAGTAGTCATTTTATGTTAAAAAGTGCCCTACCCCCCACCTAAATGGCTAGTGGAGAACTGCCCAGCAAAGACAGAAAAAGAGAGAGGGGGAGGGAGGGAGGGAGAGAGAGAGAAAGACAGAGAGAGAGTGAGAGAGAGAGAGAAAGACAGAGAGGG
>JANHFT010005066.1:22255-34939 GCA_032467955.1 Pseudoxenodon macrops
GAAGAAGAAGAAGAAGAAGAAGAAGAAGAAGAAGAAGAAGAAGAAGAAGAAGAAGAAGAAGAAGAAGAAGAAACATATGATTTCTATCATTCATGTAATTACCATAACCATGGGAAGAGCAAGGGCAGGGAAATAGTGAAAAGTGAATTGTGATGTCACAACGCCTAACCTATGACTTTCTACTTATGAAAGGTTACAGACTGTGCCCTGACACTGCGATGCATAGTCAGTTATTTCGTCATGGATTGTTACTACAGTTTGTAGCAAATGACCATGAGCAACTATAAACCACAATTTCCAAGCACAATGTCTGGATTACCATAACATGCAAAACGTAGACAATAATATGTTTATATCTAAAACTCTTAAGAGGTTTAACTTTTGTAGACAGCGTCCTAAAGGGATTGAGTAAAAGCAAAGTCTAGTCTAGTAGTTAAGGCTAGAAACCAGGAGATTAGGAGTTCTAGTCCTGCCTTAGGCCTGAAAAGCAGGCTAGGTGATTTTGGGCCAATCACCAGGAGGCAGTGAGTTCTAGTCCCATCTTAGCAGTGCTGGGTTGCTGCTGGTTCAGACCAGTTCGCTAGAATTGTTGGCGGAAATTGGCTGTTGCTCACCAAACCGGCCACGACAGCTGGCTGGCCACACCCCTGAACTAGTCCTCTGTCTTGAATTCAGTCCTCCTGGTTGAAATTGACTAGAAAATAACCCTCTGTGCATGTGCAAAGCATCCTGCGCATGCGCAGAGGGTTTATACCCGGGGGCGACGAGGGCACGGGGGCACAAAATGCACACTTACAACACGACCCGAACCGGTAGGGAAGATAAGTAGAACCCACCCCTGCGTCTTAGGTGTGAAAGCCAGCTGGTTGACCTTGGGCCAATCACACCATCTCAACCCAATCCAGCTCACCTGTTATTGTTGTTGTAGGAAAATAACAGGGAGGAAGAAACATTAGGTATGTTCCCTAGTTTGATTTATTTATTAAATAAATAAACAAAGGCAGGATAAATAAATAAATGAAAGTGGGGGAATCAATATGTTTCCGCCTGCTAATTTCTACGCTGCTTCTTCTTTTTTTTTAAATCCTAAAATGAAAAGTGAACACACAGGTATGGGCAAAGCATTTTTATACGCCAAAACACAGCCTTAACAAGCCTTCGACACCACCCGTCTGCCTCAGAGGTTGCTGAGTTGCAATTCCCAATAGCCCCGCCTGGAACGGCAAACCGCGCAGCAAGGCCAGTATAAATTGGATGATAAATCAATACGTGGTGATTATAATTCAGCAACATGTACGGCGCCTCCGTTTCCCCCTTCCAAGCAGACGGCGGGATTATGCATGCAGGTGCAGAACAGCACATCGCTGGGATGAGATTCCTTTGGCTGGAAATCCCAGGGAAAGAAAATGTGACAGCCAACAAAGTTATCTCCCAGTGTCTGTTCCAGATGGAGTCTGAGAGTAGAAGGCCATCTTGTGTATTCCTGGACATCTACCAAGACTGCGACTCAACATCTGGAAACCTCAGAAGTCAGGCCGCATTTGGAAACTTTACGACTCAATGAAGAAATGGCAGTTTGGAGGAGGTGAGAGCCAGACCTCACTGTCTAGATTAGATAGAAGCAGTAGGTGGGGTCCTACCGGTTCGGACCGGTTCTATAGAGTAGGTAGTAAGCCGCTGGTGACGTCACGGAAGTGGTTCTGGTCCGTGGATGCCACCATCTTCTTTTGGGGGGGTTAATTTTTCCTGGGTTTTTTCCTCTCTTGCACATGCGCAGAAGCCGAGTTTCTGGCACTGCGCCATGCGTCGCCATCTTATTTTTGGCCATTTTTTTGGGGGGGTTGCATTTTTTTTCTACTGTGCATGCACGTGCCCACGAGGCACTCCCGCAAGGCAGTGAACAGGCAGAGAACCGGCAGTCATCCACCCAATTTTCATGCCTAAAATGGAACTAGAACTCACAGTCTCCTGATGATTGGCCCAAAGTCACCCGGCAGACTTTTATATGTCAGGCAGGACCAGAACTCACAGTCTCCTGGTGACTGGCCTAAAGTCACTCACCCAATTTTCATGCCTAAAATGGGACTAGAACTCACAGTCTCCTGGTGATTCTCCCAAAGTCACCCAGCCGTCTTTCATACTTCAGGCAGAACTAGAATTTACAGTCTCCTGATGACTGTCCCAAAGTCACCCACCCAATTTTCATGCCTAAAATGGAACTAGAAGTCCTAAAGTCACCCAGCTGCCTTTCATGCCTAAGGCAAAACTATAAGTCACTTTCTCCTGGCTTCTAGCTTAGAGCCTTACCCATTAGACCAAAGCAAACAAATCTTACATTTCTTGAGGAAATAATGCCGAGCAGACTAACTGCTGGATGTTAAAAATAATAATTCCAAATCTATCACACTAGCTGAGCAAAATTCATGTGAATTCCCACTTGAATCAGCGCCCAACTGACAGGCTAAATTCTGCTTTCACAACTCCGGAGTTTCATAGACATAGTATCTCTGCAACAGCCTCATCCGAGCATTAAAAGTGACACAGTAAAACAAAAAAAATGAGTTATTAAATATTGCCACGCCGAAGAGCAATAATTCATGATATAATGATTTCGGGTTATAATTTTTTCCCCATTAAATGTTTATAGAGAGACACATAGAAGATTCATAAAAGCCTATAAGCCAGGTAATATCTGGATTTATTTATTTATTTTACAATTGCACTGGAGTGCATATTAAAAAAAAAAAAAACCTTCGTTAAAGTTAGCCAGTAACCATCTTTCTGGTAGAACTTGAAATGCAAAACAAACTCATACGCAGAGTACCACAATCCCAGGAATTTCTTACACAGGGTAGGGAAGAAAAAAAAACCCCTGCTGAGTGTAAATGGAAGATATTGCTGGCGTTAAGGGCAGAAGGGTTGCAGTTTAAAAAAAGATTCAACCTCTTCCAGGAACGAACATCCATATTTGAAATATTCAAATGCAAATCTCCAGATGCATCATCAAAAGATAGGCGAGATAGACAAAATGCCAACATGTTTCCGTCCAACATCCCCAAACGCATTGGGGGTTCTTTCAAAGCGACTGAATGCATCTTTAATGGCACATCATCATCGTCTTCTATTGCCATAAATTATCACACAAGTTATGCGCTGGATGAAGGAGCCAGATTATTTTTAGAAGGCGTGGGAAAAAAAAACACAACCCCACAGTTCTCGAATTCGTCTTTTGAACGGGAGGGAAAGAAGGAAAGTTGGGGCTTTCGTAGAGGTAGGTTCCTACAGGTTCTATCCGGTTCTATAGAACTGATAGAAACTCCGCAATGACATCATGGAGCCGGTTCTGTCAGTATCTCCATGGGTGCCGCCATCTTGGATTTTGCTTCTGTGTGTGCCAGGGTTGGGTTCTAACTTACCTCACTGCCAGTTTGCTGCCTCCCGTGCAACGTGGATGCGCCTTGTGGGCACATGTGCACTTCGCTCACACACACATACGCAGCGCAAAAAAAATGACAAAGATTTTTTTTTAAAGGCCAAAAACAAGATGGCGACATATGCGCAGTACCGGAAACACAGCAAAAATTCAATTTAAAAAATCCACAAAAAAAGATGCCGCTGTCCACGGACCAGAACCGGTTCTATGATGTCACCAGCGGCTTACTACCTACTCTATAGAACTGGTCCAAACCGGTATGAACCCACCTCTGGCGCATGTGCAGAAGCTAGTTTTTGACTGCTGCGCGCATGCACGCTCGTGCGCTTTGCGGGCCCGCTCGAGACACGACCCAGAGCAAACCAGCAGTAAGAAGATTCAGAACCTACCTCTGGGCTTTTGGTGTTTGCTAACCGCTAACTATAGACAGAGGAAAGGAAGAAAACGGTCATCACTAATCATGAATTGCGGTAACAGAGAACAAGGGATCAGAGGCAAGGAAAAAAATCATGTCTGACAACTTATTTGAACTTTAGAGTTGTGTGCCGGACAGTTGTTTCTTTGACATTTTCTCTTGGCATTTGAAAGAAAGGACGAAAGAGCAAAACTGATGGCGAGGGAAGGCTGGATTCCTTTTACCTGGGCACAAGTCATCCAAATATCCCTTTCTTTCTTTCTTTGTTTGTTCTTCTTTTCAGAGAAGTTGCTGGCACGCTTTGGCCCAGTTCGGGGAAATGAGTAGGCATTCAAAGTTATTAAATCCTTGAAATGTACTTTAATGGCTGAAGGAGCTTTAGGAAAAGAAAGTAATGTACATATATATAACTAAATTTCTATTGAGATTCTCAGTCATCCAAAAAAGGACTGTGAAAATAATCTACAGACCAGGGATGAAATCCAGCAGGTTCTGGAGAACCGGTAGCGGAAATTTTGAGTAGTTCGGAGAACTACCAAATACCACCTCTGGCTGGCCCCACAGTTGGGTGGGAATGCGGATTTTGCAATATCCTTCCCCCAGGAGTGGGGAGGGAATGAGGATTTTGCAGTATCCTTTCCCTGCCATGCCCGCCAAGCCACGCCCACCACGCCTTACCCACAGAACCGGTAGGGAAAAAATTTGAATTTCACCCCTGCTACAGACCCCTCACATCCGGGACATAAATTGCTTCAACTTCTACCCCCCCATGCCATCACTCTGCTAAATAACTAATTCTCACAACATTGTCAAACTATTTACTAAGGCTGTATTACAATTATTCTTCTCATCTTTCCTATTACCTATCTCCTCCGACTATAACTTTGTTGCTTGCATCTTTACAATTTATATTGCTTTATTTAGTTTCCTAGTACGATTTATGCGGATTGCTTATTTAGTATCCTAGGACTATCACTAAGTGTTGTATCTTATGATTTATGACGAATGTATTTTTATGATGGCTATGATTTATCACTTACACCTTTTATGTACACTAAGAGCTTATGCGCCGAAGACAAATTCCTTGTGTGTTCAATCACACTTGGCCAATAACAGATAAAGAAAGAATTTTACTTTTTTTTTTCGTTTTTGCTTGAAGAGGTTTCACTTCTCATCCAAGAAGCTTCTTCAGTTCCGGAGAAGAAAAAGTAAACTTCCTCAATTCAGAAGTGAAGAAGCTTCTTGGATGAGAAGCAAAACCTCTTTGAGCAAAAACAAAGAAAGTCCAGTTGCTTTAAATAAATTAAAAAAAACCACCTTTGGGCTAATGCATTTATGATATGGATTCTTAGCATAATTGTTCAATTTCTTCCATTAGCAGTCTGGATGAACTCTATGAGATACACTAGGAGGGACTGTACAGGGGTTGAGTTGGTCTAAACCTTTTGCTTAGTTCGGGATTCTGTGTTATGTTTTTAACAATTGTTTTAAGGTTATGGATTCACTAATAACACAACCCTTCACTTTACAAGTGCCGGCAACTGGAGATTCTTAGGTTCTCCTGAACCCCTGCAATCCCCCAGCACTCCACCCCTGAACTATCTGCATTACAACTGTGGCATTCACTTTACAATTATAGTGTGTGCGTAACAATCAACACAAAAAGGTGGTGAAGTCAGTTCAGTCACGTGGGTGACCTGCTTTATAACCTGCCTTTATGATTTGCAGCCATGATGGGCAGGCTCCATTACAAGTCATAAGTCACAGAGTACCTGTAAGCCATATATTCAATTCCAGGCCAATAGCTTCCCTGCCATCCCTATGTCAGAGCTATATGTTATTGCAGACGCAAAGCCGCTGCTAAAAATATCACCCCTAAGTCAAATCCTCTCCTCTTTCTGATAACATGGAGTGTCATCAGCATTAAGCTTTATCACGAACAGCAAGAAATTATATGGAGCAAAAACAAGGAAGCGGAGAATGGAATGCTATCAGATTATGGAGATAAGCAACCTTACACATTAACAGGAAGCGAGTAGGATTTATTACTAAGATACTATGTGAGCAGAGCGGGGTGGCTCAGTGGTTAAAGATGCTGAACTCGTCAACTGAAAAGCTGACAGCCCAGGTTCGAGACCCAAGCGCCACGGGATAGGGTGAGTTCCCGTCCTTACCCCAGCTCCTGCCCACCTAGCAGTTTGAAAACAGGCAAATGTGAATAGATAAATAGGTACCACTTTGGTGGGAAGAAAACAGCCTTCCTTGCGTCTTGGTGGATAATCACGTTGGCCACATGATCACGGAAATGTCTTTGGACAACGCTGACTCTATTGGTCAAGAATCCGAGATAAGCAATGCCCCCTAGAGTCTGACACGACTGGACAGGGAAACCTTTATCTTTACTATGTGAGTAGCCACCCCATCTCAAGTATGATGCATAGTTCCAACAGCCATTTTATCTATTATACAGCTTCACCACTAACTTTGCCCCCAAATATCCACTGGCCAGCAAGTCTGGGTTTGTAGCACAATTATCCATGGAGATTCTCAGTCATCCAGGTCATGGTTGTCCCAAAGGTGCTTTTTCAAGAAGCAACTGGACTTTCTTTTCTTTTTTTCTTTGAAGACATTTCGCTTCTCATCCAAGAAGCTTCTTCAGCTAGATTCAGCAACCCACCTGCATTTTGAAGACAAAGGCCACACTTTTGAAGACAGCCAAGCCCACATTTTGGACAGAGAGGATTCACTGGTTTGAAAGAGGGACCAAAGACACCATCTATGTCAAAACTGAACAGCCCTCTCTCAACAGAGGGGAAGGGATACAACATCATCTATCTCCAGTCCTATCAGCAGTTCCAGAAGGCTCCACAGCTATTTGCACTACTAAGGTGACCCTGAGGTTACATATAAACCTCCAAGTGTTTCAATGATCCTCTAAAAGGATGCAAATGACCAGCTGTCTGCAAGGAGTATAAACCCTTCAATTCCCCACCATCCAGTCAAAGCTGACAAAGCTTCTTGCATGAGAAGGGAAATGTCTTCAGAAGAAAGAAAACAAGAACGTCCAGTTGCCTCCTGAAAAAGCACCTTTGGGACAACCATGACCTGGATTACTGAGAATCTCTACAGACTTTTAGCTATACAATGTGGGATGAACAGCCTTTGAATGGTGTGGGAGAAGGAATGGATTTCCAGAGGAAACAATTGCAGACTACAGGAATTAAGAGCACCAACTCAGGTGACCTTGAGGACACAGATAAACCTCCAAGGTGCTTCAATGACCCTCTAAAAGGATGCAAAGGATCAGCTGTCTGCAAGGAGTATAAACCCTTCCATTCCCCACCATCCTGTCAGAGCTGAAGAAGCTTCTTGCATGAGAAGTGAAACGTCTTCAAAGAAGAAGAAAAATAATGTCCAGTTCCCGCTTGAAAAAGCATTTTTGGATAGCACAATTGCATTTCCAACATCTCAGCCTGTTTCTTTTAAACATTTTCTTTTAAAAGAAGAAAAAAATAAGGGATAGAAAACCTTCAGAACTCAAGATTTTCCTTATAGGCTAGAAAGTTTTTAAAAAAACACAAAAACACCCGTGTGCCTCCTTCCTCAAATTAATTCCCACTCAGATCTCCCTAGGCAGCAAAAACTACAAATAGATTTTACCAATAGCAGCCACCGCTTCCAATAACCAGAAAGGTTACTGAGTCCAGTTGAACTTTTCTTACCCAGCACCGAACAGCCCAAATTAATTGATTTGTTTAATATGTCTGCTGCCTGAAATCAAAAAATGTCTAGGTGGCTTACAGAAATTACACAGCAAAACACAGTAGCCGTCAATAAAATAATTAATTAGTTAATTAAAATAATAACCCCGTTCAATTCTCAATTTAAAAGGAAGCTAAATTTGATTGAACATGGTGCTTGTAATTAATCGTCAAATAACTTCTGGAAGAACCATCTTTTCACCTGTTGCTGGAAGGCCAAAGGAACAAGGCCAATCTACTTTCAGAGGACAAGAGATTCCAGACAAAGAGAGACGGTTCAGATTTGGGTTTAATATGCTGGATGGCAGGTAGGGTTTATTTTATATTTCCCATAATAGCAATAGCAGTTAATCTTACATACTTCCACATTTACAGCACTCTCTGAGTGGTTTCCAGAATCAGCCTCTTGCCCCCAACAATCTGGGTCCTCATTTTACCAACCACAGAAGGATGGAAGCAGGGGTGGAATTAAAAGATTTTAGCAACCATTTCGCTACCAAGTTGCTGGCTGGGTGTGGCCATGGGGGCGTGGCCTAGTTGACCTCCTACACCATGGTGGGAGGGGCATCTAGAGGCTCCAGATGTTTTCCTCAAGTCTCTAGGAGGGTGAAAATGGCCTTCCCCGGTTACCGGAGGTCTTCCAGAGGTCAGAAATGGGCCCATTTCTGGACTTCCGGTACTTCCGTTAGGCCCATTTTTCACCCTCCCCAGGCTCCAGAGGCTTTTCTGGAGCCTCTGGGAGGGTGCAAATGGCATCCCCTGAGTTCCTTTGGCCCTTCAGAGGCTGGAAACAGGCCCATTTCCAGACTTCCATTACTTCCGGTAGGCCCATTTCTCACCCTCCCAGAACCTCCATGAAGGCCCTGCACTTGCCTGGCATCCAAAATGGACCATGTGGAGACTTCTCGGAGGGGAGGGGTGGGAGGGGTCAGCCAGTCCTTGCAATTACTAGTTTGGCGAACCAGATTAAAATTAACATCCAGTTCGCCAGAACCTGTCCAAACCGCCTGAATCCCATCCCTGGATGGAAGGCTGAGTCAACCTTGGGCTTTTGAGAATCGAACTCCTGGAATGAACAGTGAGTTAACCTGCAGTAATAACCCCTGTGCCACCACGACTCTTGTAGATGAGATAGATAGAGATGGATGGATGGATGGATGGATAGATGGATAGATGGATAGATGGACGGACGGACAGACAGACAGGCAGACGGACAGACTGACAGATAGATAGATAGAAGATAGACGAAGATAGACGAAGATAGACAGACAGACAGACAGACAGACAGACAGACAGACAGACAGACAGACAGACAGACAGACAGACAGACAGATAGATAGATAGATAGATAGATAGATAGAAAGATAGATACCTTTGTTATTCCAGAAGGGATTGTGCTGTCTTTGCTTTCTAGGTTTCTCCACTGAATATCCCTGAGTTGAAAGTTCAGTATTTGGAGCTTGCACTAGGAAATTCAATAGTCATAAAAAGGGGATGTGTAATATTTTAAATTTGGTCTTCAAACTGTGCTTCAATTCCATATTTTGTTTCTTGGAAATCCTGTCTTCTAGGTCCTCCTCCTTCTCTCTCTCTCTCTCTCTCTCTCTCTCTCTTTCTTTCTTTCTCTCCCTCCCTCTCTCCTTCTTGTGCTCAATTGCCCAAGACCTCAAACCATGTGGTCCTGTCCACCATTAAACCATCTTTCCAAACAGCTTTCCATGTTTCCAGTGTCTTTCTCCGCACTTGGAATTGAACCCAGAAGGACATTTCTTCCAACACCCCATTCAAAGAAACTAAGCCCTGAGGGCAAAAACATAAAAGAGGGTCATAAATAAACAAGAATAATGTATGGAGACAGCCGACCGGCAGAGCCTTGGACTTCTATGAGCTACATAGTAAAAAAATAATAATAATCCTGGTGTGCTGTATGACATCACTGTATCATTAACTTGGAAATACACATTTTCTGAAAGAATATTTTCATATTTGTAGCTAGAGAGCTCCGAGGTCGTTGCATCAGAGGAAACAGAGCTCCCCACCTGATTTAAGCTACAGAAGTGTACAAAATGTAAGGTCCAAAAATGCACTTGAGTCACCAGAATGCCCAAGAGAGAGAGAGAGACCCAAGAAGAGACTTCAAAAGTAACAGCTTTCATTTTAGCCAAAGCAAAAGGCTGGATGGACAAATTTTCATCGCATACAGGCATAGAGCATGCAAGGGAAAAAGCCACACCTTGGGGAAAGTATGGCGTCTTTTTATACCTTCAGAGACATCAGCTTAGTACCCAATTCTGCCCCCCCCCCACTTTGGCAGTGCAGCAAGGAACAGGGGGGCTGAGTGCTTAGGAACACAGGTATTTCCCTGATGTAACCCTTCCAGGCCATGACCAGAGGTGGGTTCCTACTGGTTCTATCTAGTTCTATAGAACCAGTAGTAACTTGACAATGATGTCACGGAGCTGGTCCCGTCGGTATCTCCGTGGGCGCCGCCATCTTGGATTTTCCTTCTGCGCATGCACAGAAGCTAGTTTTTCATTGCTGCGTGCGCGCACGCTTCACTCGCGCACACGCAGCGCAGCCCTGAGCGAACCGTCAGCAAAAGCACCGAGTTGTACAAAAAAAACCAAGATAAATCACTGGTAGAAGCAAATGGCAGAGGGAATTCTAATCCTTAGCAAAGCAATTCTTACAGAAGCAAAATAGGAAGTGAAACTAATTCTACTGAGTCCACTATTATGTCCCACTAGTTCTACTGATTCTAGTACTATTATTATGTCCTTTCCAGAGGTGGGTTCTGAATCTTCTCACTGCCGGTTCGCTCAGGGTCACGCCTCGAGCACACGCACAGATTGTGCGAGCGCGCGGCAATCAAAAAATTAAAATCCAAGATGGCGCTGCCCACGGAGACACCGACGGAACTGGTTCCATGATGTCATCGCGGTGTTAGTACCAGTTCTCTAGACCCGGATAGAACCGGTAGGAACCCACCTCTGGTCCCTTCACTATTGTATGGATTAGTAGTGACTGCCTCTAGTAGAAACAGTGATTTGATACTTGTGCTTTATCCTAAGCCAACATCACTGAATTTTGCTGGGTGGAAAGGTGATGTTTGGCAGTTTTTCAACAGCAGCTGACAGAAGAGGAAAAGGAAGTACGATTAACCTTCAAAATTTCCTTTCCAGGGCATCTGACTTACAAACCTCAAGAAATTTCCCTATGTGTCTCTGCCCAAAGCAGCATCCAACATAATTTGTTAATGGCCTGCATGAAGAACTCAGTTTTTACTCGGAGACAGCACTGGCCCAGAGTCAACAGGCAGCCAGGTGTGAGAAGTTGAAGAGAAATACATCTCATTAATGTGGAATTGTTTTTAGGTTAATAATCTTGCATTAATTTTCCTTTAAAATATTGTCTTTGACCGTTAAATGCTCACACTGTTATAAAAAGGAACGTAATAAATGATCTTGAAGCAAATTCTCCTGCCAAATGTCATAATTTATTTGCATAATTAGCTCTTAATTTTAATTCAATATGCAAATCCATGCTTCCTTTAAATTGCAGCAGCCTGTTTCTCAGCCCTGGCTGCCATGAATTTATTGTGACTGAGGCTGTTTGGGGGTGGGGAAGCTTCATTGCTTTCTGGAGATGGCTGAGTGGGGGGCGTGGCGGCTGCTTGCAGGGAGGTTAAATGGCTACTTTTTATTTTATTTTTTGGGCTCTGTCTTTGTCAAGTCAATAGCCTGACAAATTCGGGAATAAATGGTTGCTTTCAGTGTGGGCTTTTGAAGAATTATTATTATTATTATTATTATTATTGGCTTTCATTTTTGTCGGTCCCTTTCAGAAGTTCTTGAATTCTATACAAACGTTTCACATTGATACAGGACTCCGGAGTATTAAAATGGCTTCCTATAGTATGGTCCGATCTCGTTGTACAGTGAGACAAGAATAATTACTATTGTTATCCCCATGTGGCAGTTAAGGGACAGAAGCAGAGAGAATGAGGCAGTGGTGAAATCCACATTTTTTTTACTACCAGTTCTGTGGGTGTGACTTGGTGGGCGTGGTGTGGCGTGGTGGGCGTGGCTTGGTGGGCATGGCAGGGGAAGGATACTGCAAAATCCCCAATCCCTCCCCACTCCTAGGGGAAGGATATTGCAAAGTCCCCATTCCCACCTCACTCTGGGGCTAGCCAGAGGTGGTATTTAACGGTTCTCCGAACTACTCAAAATTTCCACTACCGGTTCTTCGAACTACTCAAAATTTCCGCTACCAGTTCTCCAGAACCTGTCAGAACCTGTTGGATTTCACCCCTGGAATCGAGTGTCAGCTCATAAAGCATGTTCATGTTTATTATCCAGTTGTCATGGGAACTTCCCCCAAAATGGAAGCAGAGGCCACAGACAACCAATTGCAATAGGCATGGTCTTAAACATACAACTGAGCATCCCTTGCATATCCAGCTAGTGAAATGACAGTCATTGCCTCAAAACATAGCTTTTTGTTCTTATGAGAAGAGTAGCAGCAATTCCTTTAATAGATACAGGTACAGGATTCCTTGCCCCTACTGTGTACACATTTGCAATGAGGGTTGGTGGTAGTGAAATTCACCATTTATAGCAGCAAATTAGGAATGCCAAGAGATCAACTGAACGATAATTATTTGGAGGTGATTTGTTGCCCTTTTCTTCCTCCTCCTCCACACAATTTACACCAGGAGGAACAGAAGTGGCCTAATTTGTTCCGAGCTGATTTGCAGGTAGATAAAACGTTCCCTTTAAGGTCTCTTTGTCACTATCCCAAAATTTAAAAAAGAGATTATATTTAGATTTGAACTTGTATTGTGATTCTCATCCCTTCTATTAGTTCTTTTTTGTTGCACCTTAGATGGGGAGGTGATTATGCTCTGTTGCCTAGTTAGAGGACAATGAAAAATGCTGAACAGATGTTATCAGCTATGTAAAATTGCTTGCCTTTTAGAGAGCTACACCAGAAAGACTGTCTGTCTGTCCCTATCTATCTATCTATCTATCTATCTATCTATCTATCTATCTATCTATCTATCTATCTATCTA
>JANHFT010005067.1:15758-31328 GCA_032467955.1 Pseudoxenodon macrops
TTCCTGGCTTTGCATGCTTTGTTCATTGCTTCTCTCTATCAGCTGTGCTTTAGAAGCTGACCAGACTAAGGACGCTAGCCAGATGAATACCTGATAGGCAGATTTCCCCCCCTATTTTCTTCCCCAAAAACTAAGGTGCATCTTATACTTAGGTGCGTCTTATACTCCGAAAAATATGTTAGGTAGAAGTATGCAGTGTTCTTGAAATCCATATTCTCAATTAAATGGTTTTAGTTTTTCTAATATTCTACATCATCTTGGCTTTTTATTCTTAAGTGCATATGTGATATCAACTATGTTCCTGCCTAGATAGTTATGGAATTACCGGTAGTTTAATTGTGCAATGTCCAAGTGACCTCTCTATGTTATGCTATGACAACTTTTATTTTTTAAATCTCTTTTATTCTATTTTTCCTTCTTTTCTCAGAACAGATGGTTTCCTAATAAAATGTCAGAATTCTTTTCATTTTTAGGGTATATATTTGAAGCTGAAATCCTAACCTGAATTTAGTTGAAAACTAAAGTCTCTGTGTATAAATGTGTATGTTGGCTATTGAATCATTGAAATATTGATGAGAGCAATGAAATGGTCCTGATTTCTTAGTTTTAATAATTTCAGATTGTAGCTTATTTAAAAGCAATAATAGCTGTAAAAGAAGTTATAATCTTGCCTTTCATGTAATTTTGGTACCAATTTATTTCCATATGTTTTAATGTAAAACAAACTAATAATGTGAAACAAAGATGTTTGTGCTTGCAAAACCTCTGCTTGAATGGGCACAAACAAACCATATTGATTCATTAAAGCTAGACAGGCAAAATTTATCATGTACATTTTGTGATTGTATTTTTACACCAATTAGTCTGTATTTCTCAGGTTTTGTGTCCATGTGCTTCTGATTGGATATTTTTCATTTTGACATTAAATATGAATATAATAACCTTTGGCTGCCAGGATTGTCCAAATTAAAATAAACTAATACAATAACACCTTAGAGACAAAAACAGTATTACTCTTCAGCAGTTAACTGAGAGCATAACACTGCTAACTTCAAAAAGCATACCCAAGATTAAGACAAAATCTTTTTAAATATTTTATGCCTCAAAATATTTTCTACTGTCTTCAAACTATGCAGTTTGATCACACAATGTACAAATATAACAGTTCACAATGTTGCTTCAGAAAAACTATATATTTTATGCTTTTTTGTATTGACCACATTATCTTTGCTAATATTTGTAAAACTTTTCTTTTTAAGTCTGTGTTCATTTAGAATTGGCCATGTAGCCAATGCCAAACAGCCAATGATATAAACCAAAATATGGGCTTTAATGACATACCACTGTTTACCGGTCTTCCCTGATTATGTTATTGGCATGATTAATATGCTAACGTTTGGCATGTATGCTAAAATTGTATGATTTGTATGCTAAAATTTATGATAATCAGATTTATGAGATACTATGGGTAGTGCACTCAATCAGATTTATGAGCTCCAGACACTATGGGTAGTGAACAATGCACTCAATACTGCCTCATCCTTTGTATCTGAGCATACACATATGATTGCTGTTTGAGAGAATAATATTTCTCCATTATCTCCATAATGCATATTATAGTATGTTAATGTGAGCCAAGATAAAAAAAATCTATGAAATTTGTAGTATGTAATAGAAGCAGCCAAGAATTATACACACAGAACCTACAAATTGGTGATTTTAGCCCTGTCATTCTTCCTGATCCATATCAATTTCTTTCTTCTTTTTCTATATTAAAAATGTGCATTTGCTAGCTATTGTATACATTTAACATACAGTACAGGTATAGCCAACCAGCATCTTGAAGCTACTTGTGATCATATGATCATCTGTCTAATTTCACTAACTCGCTAGAAATGAGTTCAAGGTTTTTGTAAGACAATAATAAGAAAGGGTCAGAAAGAGGCTGAAAAAGAGGGTTAGAAAGGGTTTCACAGATGGAGTAGGTGTTCTCACCAACATTTGATTCTGTGTTACCAACAGAATCTTGTTTCAACCATTCTTAACATCTGGCTGAGGTAGATTATCCCCAATGGAATGTAGTTTTTGACAGTCAACAAACATGATACTATGATTGAAGAAACAAAGCCAGGGAAGTTAAGAAGCCATCAGAAGCATTTCTCCCTTCCTCAAAAGAATTGGATAGGTAGAGAGATAAGGCAGGAAGATAAGAACATGTTCATATTAGGGCTGTACAAAACATTCAAAGGCCAGTGTCAGCAGTTCAATGTCTATCTTCACAGTCTTAAAGCAGCTGTGTCCTCCTGAACATTTGACATGATGCTTCAGCATTTTCCAAGGTCATCTCCATAGGCATGCTTCACTAGAGGTATTGTCTCATTTTTTGATAAAAGCATTATTGATAAAAGCATACTATTTTGGACTCTATTGGGATCTACTGCCCATCTAAATGCTTTCAAGGAGAGGACCAATTTTATTTCTCACAAAATGACATGTCCTTATTGATATGCCACATAAAGATTGCACATTTTATTGATGTCATCTTCCTAACATTTACTGCATTAGATTTACTTGACAAAGTGGACTAGGTTACTTGTTGCAATAGATGGAAATATAGATAGCCATCAGTTCACTCAGCAAACCTATATGTGGCAATTTTGATAGACTGTCTTCTTTAGAAATGTCTACTTGACAACCTAGATTTACTACTTGTCCAATTTCTTCAGAATACAGCTGATCCTTCTGGAAAATCCTAGATGTGTGAGAAAAATCTTTAAAACTGTCTTTTGCAGGACTGAGGAGCCACAGTAGCTATGTTAGAATGACGAAGGCACAGCTGGGTATTTTTACTCGGAAAATATTTTAAAGCAAGGATGCTTCTATTGTGTACACAGCGAATTGTTTCCCTTCTCTCCAGTATTCTCAAATACTAAACCCAAATATGACTTGTTTTGTTTTGGTTTAGCATGTCATACAAATTTACCTCATATATACTTTCCCAAAAACCGTAGCAAGGTTTTAGCATTGCTATTAGAAGCTTTGCTTCACAGAAGAGATCTATTAATCATTGGGTTATGGTGCAGTCTCCTAAACTACAATCCTATATGCAAATTCCAGTCAAAAGAGTGAGATAGGATTTGTTTCTTAGTCATAGGCTTTCACTGTAATCAATTAAGACTGAAATAGCATTTGTGCTAACTTCTGGGGAAAGTAAAGTTGTTTTCTAATCAAGCTTGGTTCCTAGTGACCTACATGGAAATACCCATGCAGAGCTTTTTTTAGCCAGACGCAGAAATGTTTGCCATTGCACTGTTAGAGCAATAGCGATGGCAGCAGAAGGAAAGATTGAGCCTGACTGAAGAATCCTTGTTTTCCTTACCGTCCCCATTCCCTCTTGCCCTTTTCTCTGATTGGTGCAATGAATTGGGATGAGCAACCTTTTCCCAGGTTTGTTTGTTTCCCTGAGGGAGAAAAATGTTCCTGTTTATTTGCATCTATCAAATGCTTTTCATAGTAGCATAAATATGTCACAGTGAAAAACAGTCTAAACTTTCTCAACGTTATTTCAGATGAAAGGGTACAGGAGAAATCCCCTGGGGATGAATGTGTCAAGGACATTCACCAAACTGCACCATTTCAGAGCATTGTTTTTAATAATAATAATAATAAACTTTTATTTAAAAGTGACTTGTCAGGTTTATACCACCAAAGCAATGCTCGGTTCAGCCATAATAACCTTCACTGCATGGATTGTGTTACATGGTTTGGTGTAACAGTGCAAGGGATTTGAATTTATGTGTGTGTGTGTGTGTGTGTGTGTGTGTATACGTATACACACACACACACAACAATTTTTAATAAACAAAAACTAATAAGAACTAATATTTACAAAGAAAAAAGAGGAAAAAGAAAAAAGAAAAGAATAAAGGAAAGGTGCAGAAATCAAAGCAAAGGAAAAACAAAAGTATAAAGAAGTTACTTAATTAACATCTTATTTCCATGCAGAATTTCACACCTCCACAATTTTATCATACTGACCGTCGGGTGCATTTTAAGAATAGATTCTATCTGGTGGAATCACAATTGATACTGTGGCAATTGAAAGAATATAAATCAAACTTTTATAAGAGCAAGACATATGAATTTAAAATATCCAGATCCAATTTTCCAGAGCTGTGGAATAAACGGAATTTAGAAAAAGCTTCCTGGAAAAAGGCAATTCATCAAGAGTTTGCTGAGATGTATTCAGGAAATCATCTGAATTCAACTTAATTCCAGATCACCTTTATGTGTGCATTTGGTATTAGAGAAAAAGAGAACAGTGTTGTATTGTATTCAAGATCTGAATATTTTAAAATAAGAATCTTTATGTAGATTTAATTTAATAGAAGTATAATTTTATAAATCCTCTTTGCATGCAGCCACAATTTTTTCCCTTCCAGAATTTATTTTGTACTGTTAGTCTAATGTTAGTTTTAAATAGTTGCTCCATAGTTTATCCAGCGCATTTGGCAATATTGACCTGACTTCAGGAATATGAATATGAAATACAAATATTTCATAGAGAAATGCAAATCTCAGTGTTACTCAGAACGATTATCAATAGTCGCTCTTAAGGTCCTAAGGAAAAACTATTTATCTTTCTATTAAGGGTACTGAAAAATTTAGGCACTTGGCAATCGACATGTATTTACAATGGCTGCAGCATCCCAGGATCATGTGATCACCATTTGAAATTATCCTAACTGGCTTCAGACAAGCAAAGTCAATGGGGGAAGCAGGATTTGCTTAACAACTGCAGTGATTCACTTAACAAACGTGTTAAAAAAGGCTGTAAAATTGGGCCTGTCTCATTTAACAATCTCCTTATTTAGCAACAGAAATTTTGGTTTCAATGGTGGGTTGTAAATTGTACTTAAGACTTTACTATTCCTGGAGCAAGATAGTGGCTGTATACAAAGAGTGGATACATGCCTGATTGAAAAAATGTCAATTTTCTCAATCAGACATATATCTGATTGAGTAGGAGATATGTGGCAATTCTAAAAAGGTTTTTTATTAACCACACTGGTATTTTATTGCACTTTTTAATAATAAATAACAACAACAACAAAATAATAACTTAGTTGGAACACAACACGCCAGATATCACAGTTTTCAAGGGCCGAAGCATGCAGTTTATTAATATTGCTGTACCAGGAAGTGCCACAGTCTAAGAAAAAGAACTGGAAAAAATTACAAAATATTGTGACCTGGCCATTGAAACTATACAGCTATGGATGAAACATTAACAGTGATACCCATTGCCATCAGGTCACTTGGTACCATGTCCAAGAATTTTACAAAACACATCAAGAAATTGCAGCTTCCTGCAATAACACCAGCGCAACTGCAAAAAACTGTGTTACTTGGAACATCATATATTTTACGAAGATACTTGGTTGATACCTAGGACGCTGGCAGCAACCCATATCAACCATTAGCACCAGTCAATGGTATTTGTGACAAATCTTTAAATGTTCAGTTGACTAAGTTTCATGTTTAATGAATAAAAGAAATAATAATAAAATATAGTATTTTATAAAATTATAATACAAGTACACATTTCAAATAATAGTGATTTGACTGCTTTTCCAGCTAGATGTGCACCAAGACAATTGTTATTGTCTGGCATGGGCTATGGAAATCCTCAAATTAGAAAACAGTTATTTCTAAAGACATTATTAAATAATGACATTATAGCTCTTGCCTTTTTAGGAAAGGAGCTATTTATGGCAATCCAGAGGTTGCTAATTACAACTCCCAGTATACCTATGATATAGGGCTCATGGTGAGGGATGCTCAGTATTATTTTAAAGAATGTCTAGAGTGCCAGCTGTTCACTACTCTTGTTCTAGAAGCTTATTGCTAGACTTATTTCTTGGTTTTTCATTCTCTCTACATCCTCCATAGTCTTAGTTACACGGGCTTAGCATCTGGTTCATAAACAATCTTCATGGTTTCAGTAGAATTAACATTCTCTGTCGATTCTATCCTGAAATAAGCCAATCTGCAAAAACACATAATAATTTGCTTTGGTTTTTTTCAGCTTTAGAATTCTGATTTAATCTAACCTTAATTTAAATGGTAGATCTGCCAGAAGTAAGCTAAGGAGGCAAAAGTTGCCACACTATAAGAAATAGTATTTTTCATCCTTGCTTTGAAGTAAAATCTGAAGCTACTAACTTAATGGCTAGTCAAATCAATACACATGAGCAGTTTTGTGCAAATGCATATTAGCTTTCTCAAGTGTAGTTAACTATTTAATTTGTTTTCATAAATCTATTATGTTAACAGATACCTGCTATTTTGTTGGGGAAGTCAAACACATTTACATTCTGAAATAGCAAATATTGCTGCTCATATAAATACGTAAGACAACCAGACAATTGCTTAAGTCAAGTACATAAACGAAATTCTTAAAGGATTTTTTTGAAGATAAAGTATATTAAAGCATTATTAGTATCATGAATATTTGAGCTTTAAAAATTTCTTCTGAAATTGTGAATAGTTGACGGCATTTTTGTGCATCATATAACAGTTTTTCCAACTGTTAGGAAGTTAGAAAATAAAGTTATCCTATTATTTATAAACTCTGTAATATTGAAATGAATTCCATCATTCATTTTCAAACCAATTGCTAAGTTTTGATTTAAATATTCTATGGAAAACATGATATGGACAAATGTCTGGACTTCCCACAATCTGTCTTCATACCATCACTTCCTTCCTCCATTCCTGGTGCATTAAAATTCAGCAAGTATTGCTGCTTGTTATATTCTGGATACTGAATGTGATACTAAATTACTAAATTACTAAACCAGACTCAAAATAATCAGAAACTGAAACCACAGCTCAAAAGTTCTCCTTGCTTATTCCAATCCTAATAATATAGTTTTTTGGCTGGAATGGAAAAGAATGATTAATTGACTTTGGGAATGTTGAATTGTGTGATACCATGAAGGGAGAAGTAACCTACTTGGTACATAGGCTTTGGCAAGTGATTTATGCACAAATAACCTTGAATAATTTGTAGATTTTTCCACCCCAATACACTCTTATAAAAATCTTTATTGCCTGTCTGGTGTTGTCAAGTCACAATGTTGCAGTAAAAGAATAAATAACATACGGTGGAATTTCACAGCCAGGTTTGTAGAAATAATAACTCCTTAATTTAGCTATTTTAATACTTCCTTGTCTTCCTACTTCATAGGAAGCTTTTCTTGACTTTGAGTGTTATGAAGCTTATTTAGACTTCACCTTTATTTATTTCCTTCTTCAGAATTATCATCGTATTTTCTCTACCTTAAGCCAACCAATCCTTTGCTTACAATCTTCATTTTCTTTCCTTCTTTTTCTTCTCTTGCTGTATCCTTCAAGTAAACTAGGAGATAAAGATGCATTGAGCCCTTTCTAGTTTCATGATATTTTTGCAACTGCTTTTAGGCACAAGTTACATATTTTTCTTAGATGACAGGCAATTTCACATCTGATTTCTTTAAGATATCTTTAAGATATCTTCAGTGATTATCAGCTACATCAAGTAATCTACTTTACTCTGCAGATAAATCACAGAATTTGAATTTCCATTATCAATATTTGACTGTTCTTCAAATTTCATCTCTTAAAAAACTTAACCATTAAATTGGTTTTCTAACAGCAAGGATAAAATAATAGAGCACCCCAATTTTCTTCCACTTAGAACAGCAGATTAAATATACCTGATGATGGTAAATGTGATTTTACCGAAACGTTGTGCTAATGGCACCTTTGATTCTACACGGGAAAGAACCTGAACAACAAAATACCTATATATATATATATATATAATCTTTCTCCATACATTTATAAACATCATAATTCTGAAGGTCTAATATGTCAGTGGGAAACTTTCTATTTAGTGTTCCTGCAGGTAGGTTGCTTTTTTCTTATTATTTTTCTTACTTTTTAATGTAATTTTATTACTTTAATTTTATAAGTGTTTTTAAAAGTTTAAAAAAATGTTTTTAAAATGTTTAAAAATGTTTTTAAAGTTTTTTAAAAAGAAGGCAAAAACTAAAACTAACATAAAATAAGAAGAAAAGAAAGAAAAAGATAGCAGATAGCAGAAAGCTGATAGTACAGAAAACAAAGAAAAGAAGAAGAAATATAAAGAGCTGGCTCCCTATCTTTATAGCAGTCATTACAGTTATAAATTTACTTATTTGTCTATGGTTACATGATTCTCTTCTTTCTATAGTGTATTCTGTCTGATGATCAAAATCATAAATTCACTTTTTTTTTCTTTTATGCAAAGAGTCCATAAGGGGTCTCCAGCCAATAACAAATGTAGATATTGTCTTTCCTCTGATCAAATAAGTCAATTTAGCCTTCTTAGCAAGTTTCCTCATTCCTCCATTGTAGTTAATGCGGGATCTTTTCACCTTTGTACATTCCCTAATCTTGTTGCAATTGTCATTTACAAAACAAAAGCCCCATAACTTTTTTCAATTGTTTATCCATTAATCTCATGACAATCCTTTGCTCTCCTTTGTATGTTTAGCTTTAAAATCCTCTGATGTATTTGAATCCAACATTTTCTGGCTTTTTTACATGTCCATCAAGCGTGAGAAAATATCCCTTCTTGTTGTTCATATTTCCACCATAAACGTGAAGCCCCTTTATAGTTAATTTCTCCGATATACCATTTTATATCATTTCACAAAAGATACCGTAGGTTGTTTTTTCATGGCAAAAATATTTGTGGGAGAGGATTTCAAAACAAATATTTCCCCCCACTAACAAACTTGAAGCAGTTTAGATCTGAGGAGATCATACTACCTGTTAATCCTTTTGAGTGAAGGGAGGAATCCCATTAACAACCTTGATTGCATTTCTCACAGCCCATCACTAATTTTTTTGTTGTTGTTATTGTCAAACTGAAATTGAGCAATTCTTATGACAGTTCATACAATGGGTGTAGGGTGTGGGGCTTCCATACAAAGCCATCAGCCTATGAAGAAGGAGGAGTCTTGAAGGAAATTATACAAATCTATACTTTATAACACAATCATAGTTTCTTTGGAAGGTGGGTTTAGGTTCCAGATAATTTCAGATTTTGCTGGCTGATGTGCTTTCAGAGAAATGTCAACTTAAAAAGACAGTTAAAACAAACTTATCAAAAGTAATTTAGAAACAGGAAGTGCAAGCTGACACATAGAAAGTCTTTTGTGTGAGTGTGTGAGTCATCTTAAAATTTGATGACTGGAGGAAAAGCCATTCACACTTTCAAATCCTCTTCTACCTTGACAGTGAAGCAGAATTCATAATTATGTCCATCAAAAAGTAGAGGAGATGAGAGGCAGAGCAAGGAATGATTCTTTTGCTGTCCACTTACTTTCTTTTCTTGCTCTGGCTACCCACAGTAAGGTTCTCTAGCTTTGTTTCTCATTCCATCAGGGTCAGCTGTAGGTAGGAAAATCCATTACCAATTGTTCTGGGGCAGGGGGTGGGGCTTGAATGAATGGCAAGATCCCAGGATGGGGGCTTTAGCCATCTTTCAAACTGTCCAACTGAGGGGCAAAAGTGCTCCAAGCTGGTTACACTGCCACATGGTTTGTTTCTGGACACAGGCCTATAGATCATCTTACCAGCCAGGCAAGCTTGATAACTTGTCTATTCTTCTTCTGGAGGAGTGTAATCCTCTATTTAAAAACAGTCCAGTGGACAGGGCAGTATGGCAGTGGAGTCATAAGGCGTAAACACCTGAACTTCCTCCATTCCATTAACCTGTCAGCTAGGCTATTTTAGGACAGATTTCTGGAAGTTGAATCACAGCAACTGGACTTCTTTTCTTTTGTGTTTTCTGCTTATCTGAAGTAGCTTTTTCAGATAAGCAAAACGGCCAAAAGCAAGAAGGCCAATTGTCATGATTCAACTTCCAGACAACTGTACCAGGATAACGGAGAATCTTCATTGGCTTTTTGGAAAGATGTTTACTCATAATGAAGATGTATCGCTCTTTCTGTCACTTAGAAAGGAAAATTGGGAGAACTCTGATACTTATTTAACAAAATGTCTAATGTGCTCTAATTCTGAAGGACACTGGGTGGCGAAGATAAGGAATTAAAATTGCAGGATTCAATATAAACAGGCAAAGAGCTAATCATTACCTATCATCTCCTGTGAGAATGCCCTTACCCATCAGCTCAGGCTATAGTCCCCAGTGTTGCAAAGGAATGCTGGCAGCAAGTGGAAAACAGTATCCAGGAGTATCCCAGGAGGACCAAAATGGCAAAATAGCATAGCCTTGCTGCATTAAGAAAGAGGGAGCAGAGGTAAAAGCAGTGGCCACCTCATCCATGCACTGTTGCTGAAATTCTTGAACTGTTGAGCAGTACTAAGGGCCTTGCTGATCCATGAATTGGTATGAATTGCAGCACACCAAACTGGTGGATATTCTGCTACTGCAGGAAGATCTATGAAGTCCAAAGTATGCCTAATCAAACAAAATACACCCAGGGTTTACATGGAAAGGTGCCTTCTGAAGATGATCTACAGTGAAATGTCAATGGATGCCAGCTTCAGTAATCAGAGTGGAGGGAGCATGCCAACAATTGCATACACTGGCTATTTTAAGGCATTATAGAAAAAGAGTTGTGTTAGTGTGCGCTATCAATACATCAGGCATCTGGTAACACTTTGTCAGCAAACACATGTTAAAGGGCGGAAGCTGCAGCTCACAAAAATATATGCCTCTTAGTAAAAAATGTTAGTGGGAAAAGTTGCTACCAGACTCCAGATTGTTAACCTAGTTTCGGTAGTAGCATTGCCTACAATGAACTGAATGCCTCAGACAGACTGCATAGCTCTCTTTGTGCTGGCAGAAATCAGAAAACATGACTTTTCTGAGGAACTACTTGTTCCTCAGGCACTTCCTGTTCCTCGGGTACTTCCTAAGGAACTACCTGTTACTACCTGAGATACTTTCTTCTGAGGAATTACAGAAACTACCAACCAGGCAAACAATTGTGCAGTATAAGCAACAGCCTAATCAAGGAACTACCAGGGAGAAAACAATGTTTTCCCCCCCTCCACAAATCCAGATAGGGCAAGCTACTGTACATAAACAAAGAGCAAACCTCACTGTCTTCTAGCAACTAAATCTGCTACTTATTCTGAAAACAAAACATCTGCAAGTTAACAAGCACGCTCAGAGAGTGCCAAGGACTTCACCCACCACTTTTAATGTGCATCAAGAAAAAACAACGCTGCCCTTGCAGTGGGCCAAGGGGATTATGCATTTACAGTACCTCTTCAACAAACGACATGGCATCTACATGGCATAGGGTCTAGTTATTTGAGGGATCACCTGTTTCACATAAAATTTGACTGGTCAATCTCATCCTGCAGGGTTGGCACACTCCAGGTTCCTTCAATTAAACAATTGAAATCATTTCCCAGGACACTAGAAGTGCATCTTCTCTGCAGTAATGGCTGCCCTCTGGAATGAGGTTCTTCTTGAAAGCTGGATATCTCTCACTCTGCTGTTGCTTAGAAGAGCAGCTCTTCACCCAGGCCTTTTATCTTTATTTTTTTTACTGATTTTATTAGAATTTGTTTGGTTCTTATGAGCTGCCCAGAATCATTGAAAGTCAGGTGGCATAACAATGTGAAATCACAGTTGTTGGCCTTCATATGTATCGAGCTCTTCCAAAGGGTCTAGGATGTTGTAATATATCAGCATAGTATATGAGCAGATACAAGCGGTGTAGCCTTTTGCAATTGACAGATGGAAATTTTGTAAATATTATCATTTGTATTGGCACAAGCAGACCATGCAGATGAGCCCTAAGTCTAGACAGCCAACCATGAGAGCAGAACTCAATTGATACATGCCAGATATCTTACTAAGATCACAAAAGACAGTCATACGGAAGCTTTTTCATTTCATATAAATAGGCTTAAAAGCTCCCCAGTTAGATAGACTGGGGTTTCAAGACCTGAAGCCAGGCTGGTGTCAACCCAGCAGAATTGTTTTCTTTTTCTAGTGACGGTTAAAAAAAGAGGCTGCTGGGAAGTCTCAATTTGTAATAACTCAATTTTGTGGACATTAAAATATGAACCTCTCACACGATAAATCAATGTTTTTGGAAAACGTGATACATTTATTTTGCTCTTCTACTCTAGCAGCAGATAGTAGGGTTTCTGATTTTGTGAGCTAGCTGGAATGTCCTTTTGAGGCTTACAACCACAGGTGTGCTCTAATGAATTCTGGGAGTGGTTAGAGTTGTATGTTAGAGCAATCTTTGTCAATTCAACAACCTTTAGGTTGCATGGACTTCAACCATTCTGGCATGGTTCCTGGGGAATTTGAGGAGCCAAAGTCCATACATCCCAAAGTTGCTGAAGTTGGGAAACACGGCTTTAGAGTATTGTTGCCAAAATAAAATAAACATACCATTTCGATATTCAGACTGAAGTAATGGTGGCACTGGTGATAAATATAAGAGCTCATTTGGGGCTCTGGAATGCTAAGGGGAATTAAAAAGCTACCAGAACTAGAATTATGTCTAGCTACCGGTCCCAAAGAACTTATAGTGTAAGAAGACAAAACAGGAAGGCTCAAAGGCTTGCCCTGTAAAAGGAAAGTAGTTAATCTTGTTAGTTCTGTATTCTGATGGTTTTAATTATACTGTAACATGAGCTAAATCAAAGGATTACCAAGTGCCATAAGAGCAATGGCTGGGTGGCTCATGGTGGAATGCTAGTTGTGCACAGCTGAGTTCTTAGCAGAAATCTGATGGGAGGGCAAAGGGAGGAGGATGTTGCATGCCACCTTACAACAAATTGGGAGGAAAGCTGTTCCTGGACTATCAGAAGAACATCGAAATCTGCATGATGAGAGAGAAGACAAGAGTTAGCTTTCTGGGTGTAAAGTGAGGGAAGGTGTGCAGAATATTGACAGCTAGGCTATTTACGACCAAGCAACACAAGACATCAGAACAAGTGGGCACAACATGCAGATGATCTTTGATTTACAAGCATTTGTTTAGGAACTGTTCAACGTTACAACAGCACTGAAAAAAAGTGACTTATAACCAGTCCTCACACATATGACCATTACAGCATCCCCATGTGATCAAAATTTGGACACTTGGAAAGTGACATGTATTTATGACTGCTGTGACATCCCAGGTTGGGTGATCACCATTTGCAATCTTCTCAGCTGGCTTCTGATGGGGAAGCCAGATTTGCTTAACACGATTCACTTAAAAACTGCAAAAATAGTTGTAAGACTGAGTGTGACTCACTTAACAACTGCCTTGCTAAGCAACAGGAATTCTGATCCCAATGGTGATCATAAGTCCAGGACTTTGGTGCTGTTTTCAGTGCTGCTTCAGATAAGAGAGCATGTACTCACATTAAGAATTTGGCAACAGAAAAGCGGGGGAACCTTTACATACCCACAAAAAATGCCTTTCCTTTCCTTTTTTCCTTTATACTCCCATATTTCTGCCAGATACTCTTTAAAAAAAAAAATGTTGCCGAAATATTATACCAGGAAGGAAAACCAGACTTCTTCATTTCTACAATGGCTGGTTCATTTTTGTACCACCGACGTCACCCAGTGAGAGGTAGCAGGACATTCAACATTAGGACTTTCTTGTCTTTTGAATTACAGATATGAAGTGGATGATCATCGTTCTTGGAACTGAAAAGAAAAATTACATATTTTTTGGCAAATATACTTGGCCCAGTTTGACTAATTGCAAGGGTGGTAGAGAATAGAACTTGATGTCAGGGTAATTATAGCCTGCAGAGGCCAACTACATTTCTTGGTTGGAGGTTCCAAGTATCCATTTAAACAATCCAAAGCCTCAAGCTTAATCGGATCTTTTCATATCTGCCATGCTTCTGAAGCCAGACTTGCTTCTTCAAAGGGATGAGAGTACCCAGGAGCCAGGTTCATGTCACTCTAAACCTTAAACCTGGATTAACCAAATACAGTTCTTATGCTTCATTGAATAAAATAAACCATCCAAATAAATAAAGCTAATTATGGATTAATGTGTTGGCTTGGTGCACACAACATGATAAGATAATGGTTGTGTTCCCAATTTAATCTAATCTAACATTGTACAAATCCAAGCAATATTTACCAGGTCAATTCCTGTAATGTTGATGTGAAGGAAGCACCAGATTAATACTTTGTAGATGTTGTGCATCATTAATACAATACATTAATACAATAACAGAATATTCAGGTTTCCTGTGCCTTCTTAAATGATCTCCAAAATTAAAAAAAAAAGTCCTTTAAATCTATTCTTTTGTGTTCTAGGTGCTCACCTCTTCTTGGAATTTAACCTTCTTTTGAACCAGGGCTGCTGAAAGAAAGGCACTTCAATCTATTGTTCACTTGCTCCACCCATTCAAACTCTTATCTAACAAGAGTCATTACTGCCTGTAGCTTTCTAACTTTGACAGAATAAAACTCAACTCTTAACAGGTAAACTCTTATACACCAGCCCTGCCTTCTGTGGGTAATATATTTAATTTCTTAGCTTTGGAAACAAATGATCAAGCTCTTTCTAGACAACAACATTTGTATAATTCATTGTGTTGAAAAATATTGTTCAGTTCAACTACAATTATTTCTAAAAATCACATTGCAAGTTCTAGTTGCAATAATCTGCATAAGCACTTCCTAAATGGTCACCTGATAATGTTTGTGTGTGGGAATGTATGTGAGAGAGTATAGGCCCAAAGGAGGAACAAACAAAAGCTTTTTAGCTGGGCTGTTGCTGGTAGGGAGGAAAACCTACCGGTATGTTTTTAGAATGAGACAGAAATGTGGACAGAGAAATTTCAAAATTAATTCCACCTGGAAAGCATTGTTCAGTTTTCAAATAGTCAGTGGCTTCACAAAAGTGGGAATATGTAAGCTGATTAGATCTGTGGAAGTTATCTAAAGAAAACTTTATGGATAGCATCTCATCCATTTTCATGAACAAATGTAGAGGGAAAATAATACTTTTTAATAGAATAACAGAATAACAGAGTTAGAAGGGACCTTGAAGGTCTTCTAGTCCAACCTCCTGCTCAGGCAGAAAACCCTACACTATTTCAGACAAATGGTTATCTAATCTCTTCTTAAAAACTTCCACTGTTGGAGCATTCACAACTTCTGGAGGTAAGTTGTTCCATTGATTAATTGTTCTGTCAGGAAATTTCTCCTTAGTTCTAGGTTTATTATCCTTTATTAGTTTCCATCCATTGCTTCTTGTCCTATCCTCAGGTGCTTTGGAGAATAGATTGACTCCCTCTTCTTTATGGCAACCCCTTAGATATTGGAACACTGATATCATGTTACCCCTAGTCCTTTGTTTTCATTGAATTAACATACCCAATTCTAGCAATCATTCTTTATAGATTTTAGGTTTTAGCCTCCCGTCCCTTAACCATTTTGTTGCTCTTCTCTGCACTATTTCTAGAGTCTCAATATCTTTTTTACATCATGGGAACAAAAGCTGGATGCAGTATTCCAAGTGT
>JANHFT010005067.1:43405-84322 GCA_032467955.1 Pseudoxenodon macrops
TGCCTAAGCAGGGGGTTGGACTAGAAGACCTCCAAGGTCCCTTCCAACTCTATTCTATTCTATTCTATTCTATTCTATTCTATTCTATTCTATTTGGAGTTTTCTTAAGACTCTTTCTGAATCTGCACATCTAGAGCTTTTGAACTGAGAGGCGAGAGTACAATTTTTGCTGTACTTGCTTTCTGGAAGCACTTCTAAGAGTTGACATGGGATAATGCCACTAAGAATTCTAATTAAAACAAAGTAGCAGTGTTCCAATAAGCACTTTCCTGTAACTTCTTTTCCCTGCACCATCATCAAATTTAAGATGGAATTGATTTTTTAAAAACAGAATTACCTTGGCAAGACCACCATCATTCTTTATTTTCTATTCTGCACTTCCCCTGACATTTTGGTGGATCCCAATAATACCCCTTTAATGATTTTTTGTTTGCATAATTGCTGAAATCTTGTACACTAGCAAGGTATATAGGCTTCAGATGCAAATAAGATGTTTGCAAAATAGTACTAAATATATGTAACAAAGGGATTTTTGTTTTCCTTGGTTATGCATGTGCTGTCATAAGCACATGTTTCTGAATATTACAGCAGGTAATATTTAATAGGTTTGATAAGCTGTCTGCATTATTGTTTTCTAGATGATTGTTTTCCAGTGTGAAAGAAACAATGTTGAAATCCAGTAATTTTAGTAACCCAGAAGTGTCAGATTTTATATTTAGACAGCCCATATGCATTACTTGGGGTAAACCCTGTATATACGCTGTATAAAAGTGACAGTTTAAAATGAGCACCTCTAACTATGTTTTGATTTAGATGTCTGTTTCCAAAAATAAAAGATAAACTGAGGTTTAGTTTTTAAGGCTAATGTTTGCTATTATGTCATCTCCCGCTGTCTGGCTGCCTGATTATTGTATGAGAGTGGTGGTAGCTTTTGACTTTGCTACAAAATAAAGCACCATCTGCTCTCCTAAAAAGAAGCAATTGAGCCCTGGACAAACAGAAATGTTTTCTATCAGACTCCCCAGATACTTCTTTTAAATCAAATGTATTTAAGCAATATTTGAAGCCGATATGTCATTTCTACTTAATATAGAGATAATATATTTTATACTTCAAAATAAGAGTCAGTTTAGTGGAGTGATTAAAGGTACCAGGCCAGAAGCTGGAAAATTGTGAACTCTAGTTCTATTTAGGCACTAAAATTACCTGAATGGCTTTAAGCCAGTCACCGTCTCTTAGCCCTCGGAAGCAGACAATGGGAAACCACTTCCAAAAACATTTGCCAAGAAAACTTTGTGGACTGATCCATGCAGTTGATAAGGTTCAGGATAGACTCAAAGGCACAGAACTATAAATGAAACCCCAAGATCAGTACAACTACCATATATACTGTATGTACCAGGGGTGGATTCTACTTACCTTCCCTACTGGTTTGGGGTCGCGGCGGAAGTGAACGTTTTGCTCCCATCTCTCCTGGGTTAAAATTGTTTGTGCTTGCGCAGGAGGCTTTGTGCATGCACAGAGGGTTATTTTCAAGTAAATTTCGCTCTGGTGGACGGATTTCCATTTTCGAGGCCGTATTCAGCCAGCCATTGATGCTGGTTTGGCAAGCAGGGGGAAATTCCTGCTACCGGTTCTAGTGAACTGATCCGAACTGGCAGGAACCCACCTCTGATATGCACGTATGTATGCACATCTGCACAGACGCTCAGAAATCAGTAATTAAGACTGTAGTTTCTTTCTGCAAATTGAAATCCAGTAAATAATCATCCCAAGGAAAGTCTGTGCTCATGCTACTATTAGTTTGGATTTAAAGATCATGTGATTAATCAAGTTAAGCTTCAGTTCTAAATGGGAAAGTAAATGATTTGCCTGGATCTGCTGCAAAAGATTCAAATAAAACTGATCCACTAAAGTTTTTTCAATCCTGGTTTTTAAATTGTTTCATGATTGTTCCTTCTATTTAATCTCTCTCTCTCTCTCTCTTGTGATTTCTTTTCTACCTAAAATGCTAGCACACACAAAAATATTGCAAGGATCATAATTTGCAAATGCCAGTTATTTTGTTAAAGTAATATTGTAGATTTCAATCATCTAGGATATTGCTTAATCTTTATATTAGCCTGGATCAGAGAAAATATCTAGATTTTTCCATGGCGAATACCACAGAACAAAAAAGAATAAGAGAAATAAAATTTGGGATGATATCTCCCCCTCACCTTCCCCCCCCCACCAGAAGGAAATTCTAGGTTCATGAATAAAAGATTTGTTGACAAAGTGCTGATAGCTAGGCTGGCGGGTTTTGTTGTTCTTCCCATAACTATTTTTATTCTGTCAACACATACAACATTCCTATTGGCAGCCTAACATGCATCATTCTGCTACATACATATACCCAGACACATTGCCTCCCTTGAAAACAATGCTACATCATGTTTATATAGGTTTAAATTGCAGGACATGGAAATTTTAGTAGCCAGCCAAGGCTACCAAGCTCATATTCAGGAATCACAGATGCTTTACTGGAACTCAAAGCAAGATATATTTTCCTAAAAATATGAGCTATAACATTTTCGCTAACAGGAGGAATGGTTCAACATTCCGTATTGCAGGAATGAGGCTGGTTTCAGAGCAGATAAAGTCCTGTAGGTTTTCATTATTCTTCCTTTACACCAGGAGTCCCAAATCCCTGGTCCATGGACCACCACTGGTTTGTAGCCCTTTGAGAATCGGGCCAAGCATACAAGCATGCGAAACTCTATTTGTGCATGCACACAGGTTGTGTGTATGAAACCATCCCCTCCGCCAAAGATGAGTTCCTACCAGATCTATCTGGTTCTATAGAACCGGTAGTAACTTGGCGATGACATCACGGAGCTGGTCCCGTCGGTGTCTCTGTGGGTACTGCCATCTTGGATTTTGCTTCTGCGCATGCACAAAATCTACTTTTTGATTGCTGCGTGCATGCGCACACGCAGCGCGACCCTGAGCAAACCGGCAGCAAAAATATCTGGAACCACCCCTGCCCTCCGCCGCTGCCAGTCCACGGAGAACTACTGCTTTACACACTATCACTGCCCATTGGTCCACAGAGCTGGAATGGTTGGGTACCACTGCTTTACATGTTGTCTCCAGGTTATAAAATAATTTGAAAAAGTCAAAGAAGGCAAGTCAATACGTATTTCTTCAAGACAAAGGAAATACATAAAACACTGAAATTCAGATAAGAATATTAACCTTTGCCTTTAGGACTGTCAATTAGTTTATTCTTTATGGTCAATATTCTGTGGTTGCCATCTGTTCTTTGGTTTCAAATGTTCTTCTAGATACAAGTTTTGACATGTCATCTTGCATTCTATATGTTTGCAAAGGGCAACTTCGATAGCAATAGCGCTTAGACTTTGACTTGCCCAGGGGTGAAATTCACTACTTTCCCTACCAGTTCGCAAATGTGCATATGCCATCGTCCGTGCATGCGTAAAGCCTTCTGCGCATGTGCAGAGATTGAAAATCACCACAAAAAAGGGACATCATGATGTCCATGTGGATGAGTGGGACTTCACACAGTTGGCCCTATCGTATCGCGCGATCCTGATAGAACTGGCTGAATACTGATACTGCCTCACAGTGCTTTACAGCCTTCACTAATCAGTTTTACAGAATCAGCATATTGCCCCCAACAATCTGGGTCCTTATTTTATCAACCTCGGAAGGATGGAAGGCTGAGTCAATCTTGAGCTAGTAAGAATCAAATTGCCGAAATGCTGGCAGTAGCAGTCAGCAGAATTAGCTTGCAATACTGCATTCTAACCACTGTGTCACCATGGCTCTTATGTTTGATTCCACTTCTATGTTTAATTTATAGGACTAGTAAATCATGGAGATAGAACTGTACAAATCAATGATGATCACCAAGTATATTCTGAAACAAAGAGACTCACAGGAAGTTATAATATGACATGAAGGAAACAACTGATGTATAAATTAAGAAACAATTCTTTGAGATTTAAAACAAAATGGAAATAATCTCAACAAGTGACAGCATCCATTTGACTTCCTCTGGCCTTAGTTGGGATCTTCCTCTTCAACTCTCTTTTGGCACTCAAATGCAATCTTCTATGTATTGTAGGCTAGATTGAATGTGAATAAATAAATATTGTTTCCAAGAAAATATCCGTGTTACCATGCAATCACTAGAAGCCAAACCCAATTTGAGGGAGATGTTACTTTCCCCCCCCATGTAATTGAGACCACCTTAATAAATGTACCACAAAATCCCATCACACATAGTTTATTCCATAAGCAGCAGTATGATTTTCCTAATATCCCACTATAAAAGAAATGCAAAGGAAAATGTTTGCAGTTGAATTAAAAAAAAAAAAAGGCAATTAAGGCTTTACCACATTTGATATTAGAAGTGAATAATATACATTATACCAGAGGTGGGTTCCTACTGGTTCGGACTGGTTATACTGAGTAGGTAGTAGGCCGCTGGTGACATCACGGAGCCAGTTCTGCTGCTTGGGTGCCGCCATCAGTTTTTTTGAAAAAAAAAATTTAGGGAATTTTTTTTTATCCATTTTTTTTCTTCTGCGCATGCGCAGAAGCTGAGTTTCTGGCACTGTGCATGCTTCACCATCTTGTTTTTGGCCTCTTTTTTTTTGAATTTTTCTGGGTTTTTTTCTATTGCGTATGTGTGCGCCCACACGGTGCGGGAGCCAGCGAACCGGCAGCGTGGTAAGTTAGAACCCACCCCTGCATTATACACCACAAATAGTTTAGGGTGTGAGATACAAGCTTTGCAGAGGGATGATGCCAGCAGTAATGCGGTGAGGGGAGATGGGATTCTTCAGAAGCAGCCTTGCATCACACATCTCTCTAAGCTTCCAAATATATGCATTTTACTCTAGTTACTGGTAGCTTCAAATTTGCTTTCCTGCTGAGCAATCACCTAGCAGAGGATATACTGATTCCCCTTATGAAATATTAACCCTTATTTTGACATTTTAATTATTACATATCTTGTAATGGTAGAATTAAGATCCAAGCATGGAAATGTAAAGGCCTTGAAATATGGGACATTTTCTCTGGCAGCTTTATTACCTTCCACTCTCCCCCTAGCTTCTCTATTTTCAGAATCCTGCAGCTTGATACATAGTTTGCTTCAGGAGGGCACTGAATTATGCTGCTTTATGTGTACGTAATGTGATTAATATTTTCCATTTATGTGTGTAATTTAAAACATGGTGCAAAATGCTGAATATAACACCCTTTTGGTTGCCCCACTTTTTTAGACTTTAAAATGTTTTCACTTTATGTGCTGTTTTAAATCAATTTTTCCAGGGTATGTTACTTCAGCCTGTTCTAAGTTTACATCTCACCACAAAATCAGTACTTTTACTTGTAAATATTAGAATAATTCCCCAAAAGTATACTTGATAGACAGAACCATTCATCTTCTGCAGGAATCTCAGACAAAACATAATCTCTGAACCCTGGATTTTGCTTGACATAGTGTAAACAATTTATGATCAAATTATAAGCGTGGCAATTTTTTTTGCCTAAAGTAAAATATTAAATTGAAAATACAGAGATTCAATGAGCATAAAAGTCCTGAGAACTGAAGAATTGGAAGTTGCCAAAAGTAAACCCTAGATAATCTTCTATTGTATATTCATATTCAATTCAATTCAATCCTATCTTTATTATAGTCACGGAGCAACACATGCTGTATATTCAGCTAGATCTCTCCAATAATCCTTTTCTCCTTGTTTTGAGAAACCAATCTTTGCCCAGAAGTCATAGAAGAAAAAACCATGGGAACAAATTGGGTTAAAAATATTCTGCTTATTTTTTTTTATTGGGAAATCATCTCCTCTTTTTATTATGTTTCCTTTGATGCCAAATAGCACTGACCTGGAAAAACAGGAAGAAAGGGAAAATGTATATGCAAGAAGTTTAATAATGTTATTCTCCCAATATAGTTTGTGTATCTGAACTTGATATCTGTAATTACTGTTGTAAAAAAAAAGCACTGATGTAATCTTCCTATCTATTATTTCTGTTGTACTTTCTTTGTTCTCTCTGTTTCATAAGGAAGTGAAATAGTCAAAACTGACATCATTATTGCTACAAAATAGAGGTCATATTTCAAAAGGACAGCCAAAGAGTGTTCTTTTCTCTTATAATCAATGCATAAATCAAGCCATGGTGAGAAATACTAATAGCAACGACTTATATAACTCAGACTTTTCACCCAATCATATCAGGTCCAAATTACATGCCATTTTTTATGATTGGTCAGTTAAAGACTGTTTTGTCTTTCCAAAGTGATGGTATAGAGAACAGTAACCAGCAAGGGCAGCCAACCACAGCCGGAGAGGAGAACAGGAAGCTACCCAGTTCCATCTAGCATTAGAAATACTAAATATACCGTAGTTTCAAAACCATGGAGAGTAACTCTGTAGCTAGAATTCAGATAACCTACTCCAGCAAGGAGTTGGAGTATGACAAATAAAGGATAGATGACAAATGCACAATAATCTTGCTTATAGTTTACATTTCTCATATGCTATAGTGCAGTGGTGGCTAACCTTTTTCTTCTTGTGTGCCAAAAACAGCAGCGTGCGTGTGCTAGCGTGTGCACGGGTGCCCACACACAACCCCTACCCACACACTGCACTGTGCATGCGCCCCTCCCCCATTGGGCTGTTTTTCGCCCAAGAGGCCTGAAGCTTCCAGAGGGTGAAAAATGGCCTAACGGGACTTCTGGTTTGCCCGTTGGGCTGTTTTTCACCCTCCCTGAAGCCTCCGTAGGGTGAAAAACAGCTGAAAATCAGCTGGCCAGCATGCACAAGTGTGCTGGAGCTGACAGGGCAATGCTTCGCGTGCCCTCAGAAATGGCTCTGCGTGCCACCTGTGCCACGCGTGCCATAGGTTCGCCATCACTGCTATAGTGGTTCAAAAGGCTCCTTTTTCTGCAGATGTTGAGTGATCAGTATTGGGGATTACTAGGGAACACTAGATTATGAGGACCCCCCAGTTCACTGAAGAACCAGAGGTCCACTCCTTTGAATCAGAGACAAAATACATATTTGGAAGTCAAGTGATCCAGGCTCTGTGATTTAAAGGAGGCAGGGGTTTTGGGTTAAAAACAGGGAGATTCTGGAATGAATTAGATATTTAATCACTAAAAATCTCACTCCTATAACTAAGGACAGAAGTTGATTTGCAGTTGAATTTCTCTGATAATTTGTGCTAATTTGGTTTAAAGTTGTAATTATTACTCTATCTCTGATGCTATTTCACCTAATGATGGAAGTGGTGATTAAGTAAAAAAAAAATCAGGAAAGCTACTTTAATCAATATTTTGCATGTAGGTTCGAATGTAAACTCAAACTTTTCTTTTAAATAACGCATTGCTAACTCAGTTTGGAATAAAATACAAAGCAAGCCTAAAAGTATAAAGGTAATATTTTTTCATGCTATAATATTGCTCTTTCCAACCATCAGAAAGATGGTATTTAAAATACTATTTAAAATTTAACTTCTTAACTCATTTTATTATAAGTTCCAGTAAATGATGATCCCAATTTTCTTATGCTTAGTTAGTTTTAACAATCTACTAAAACAATCTAGTTTTAACAATGATTATTCAATCATTCTCCTCAATGACTCTTAAAAATTCCAAGGAAACTTCCATGAAGAGTAATTTTATTATTCTCGATAGTTTCTGAAAAATCAGGAACTAATTTTTTGAGGAATAGTTGTAATTCCTTACTCAAAAATAATGTGTTACTTTTTCTAATCCAGTCTCCAAATTCCTGATATTTCCTTTTCAGCTATGAAAAAAATAAACTATAGTTCTTTGAACATTTTTGACAGCCAGACATGTGCTGCTGTTATAATATTTTATCCACAGGACATTCTTTTTTGGTGAATGTTGCACTGATTTAGTGATCCTTGGAGTTTTAGTGATGTAGGTAGGCACTTTTTGTGTGCATATACTGCCCATATTTTAAAAATGCTCATCTATTGAAGGCTGCATGCAAAAGAGATCTAATTTAAGGACTCTTCTTCATCCCTTTCAATCTTTCCTTCAAAATATATAAAGATAGATGAAAAAAGAATCCTCTTTCTCCCATAATACCACCAATACTTTCTCTACTTGTTGTTAAAGTTGGAGGAGGTTTCTTCAGAATGGCATAAACTGGGATGTTCAGATCTGCAGTTAGACTGAGGCGTAGAATTTATAGAAAATGCTTCGTTCAAGGACTTCTCTTATTTCCCTTGTACATCATATCTAATGAGCCAAATAATAACTTACTAATGATAACAAAGATACCATCCGATTGTGTCTATGCAGGCTGTGAATTGCTTAATCAACTGCAATTTTTAAAGCCTTTTCATTGATTAGCAATATTTGTCTACACAAATGACTTCAGGACATGGAAATTATCAATCTAGTATATGCTGATAAAAAGAATCAGCAAAATTCATATCTAGCATTCAGTCTCACAGTTCATATTGTCCCTGCTTTCCTAGCAGGACATCTGAGGTGAAGAAACCCTAACTGTGCCTTAAAATGATGGTTATCTTCTGAAAAAATTGAGTGAACAGAGGCTTTGGAGGGAGGTGAAAAGGGGTGGCATTGAGGTCTGTAACAAAGGAAGGGGTCATGGGCCAAACATTTGACTTATTTCATCTAGACAATGATGCATCTCTTTGGTAATAATAAAATCTTGTTGTTACATATTTTTAGCTCAATGGTTTCAGTTCTTCAGTCTTCTTTGTAGCAGTGCTTCTTTCTTCCTCTAGTTTACATTTTTCCCATATACACATTATACTCCATTAATGTAGGATCACCACCTTTGAAAAGTAACTGAGTATTTTTTTAAAAATATTATTTTCAAGTTGATGTTTGTTACTCTTATTTTGAAATATTTCTGTAAAGGAAATCCAGCACTGATCAAATTATATAATGAGGGAGCAGCTGTAGAATGAGATCTGAAAATATCTTATGAGTAGTTCTAAGGAGGCTTTAGGGCAATTCCAGCTAAAACTCTGCTTTCCTCATTTGCCTTTTCTCTTCAAAAGAGTACCTTTGAGGAGCATGAATGAAGTTCCAAGAGAGCCAAGAAAGTAGTGTATATTTTCATATGTTTGGTGAATGCAAAGCTGCATTTTGTACTCATGTTCATATCCTCAGCACATTTTAATTTTCAGACGTTTAAACAATATATTGGATTCTAAAATGCTATTACATTTACTGTATTTTTCTGCACCAGGACTTCCGAAATCCATCTCAATTGCACATAAATGAGCTTCCATTTTGAGCATTCACATTTACAACTTTGTGGCTAGTGTATATTACTATATTCAAATAATGAACAATTAAAATATAGCTTGCTGTTCAATTTAATGAGTTCCTGGAAATTAAGCCATGTATTTGTCTTAGTAAGAGAGAAGTGTCACCATTATTATTCAGGAGTTCTATTCCATGAGTAAGAGACCAGCAGCTTGTTTTTTTCATATAACCTTTTGGATTTAATTCTCTTTTTTATCTATATTAAAGAAAGCCTGATAAGGGGAAATATAGGGAAAATAGAAAATGTAGATGAAAGAAAAGCTACAGTATTTGTATGCAGGTTAATACAGGTTATTTGAATCAAGCTAAATAACTAGTTTCCTTTTATTTTCCCTAATGTATCACTGGAATTCAGTTAAAACATTGAGGAAATTAAGATACCATTGTAGTCCAATTACCAACAAATTTTCTCTTCCTACACCGAGACTTCTCTGGTTTCTAATTTTAAACACAGAATCTTAAATTGCTATCACAAATGCACCTCATTCACTTTTTCTCATTTCCCACTTTTACATTTAAAATTAGGATACAATTCATATTGGCCAATTTTGAGTCCAGTTTTAAAGTGGGTAATTTCTAGCAGCTCTGTATGTTCCGATTAGACTGTTGTTTAAACACATCATTTGTGAAAAGGAGTAATGTAAATAAAATCTCCAAGTCAAATGTAACTTGTGATGATTTCATTGAAGAGATTTGTCATTGTCACCTTCTTGTATCCCCCCCCAAGAAGTCTTGCTTACAGCCTTCTTTGTTTACATTTTATTTAAATTTTTAATTTGTAAGGCCAACCAAACTATAATCCAATTCTTTGAAGTATAAAATAAGTATAATACTGAACCAACACCAGAAACACATACACACATGTAAGGGGGAGCATGTATCACTACAAAAACCAAGTAATTGAATTAATAGGGCACACCATTAATCTATTCCAGATTTTTTTGGGGGAACCACTAGTTTAAAGATTTTAAAGCATGTAATTTGAGCCTAAGGGTAGATGTTATTAAAGAGGAAAGGCATCACAAAACAGACAGCATGCTTTTTAAGTCTCATGAGATGACATTTCTTAATAGACAAGGTTAGTGTTAGGGTTATCATTTGTATATTAAGGCCACTGAGGATCTGGTAACCTGGCAAGAGGGGTGAATACGGGAAGTGAGAAGCTGAAATCAATATAAAATATGGACTTTCTGTGTGTGTGATAAACATCCAGATTCCTGCCACATCTGCATTAGCTCATTGAAAAGACATTGGAAAAACCAATTTATTGAAAGGCTGCTCAAAATAAAATGCAATCCCACCTCACACATTATTTGCACTTTTTGCTTGCTCCATTTACAATGGGTTTAGTAACTGGAATATTCCTGACCTTTAGCACTAAACCCATCAAGAATCTTAAACCTTTAATGTCCATTGCATAAATAGTTTCAAAAATCATAAAGCACACTAGCTGTGTAAGCAGCTCTTGGCAAACAGTCTTTCAGGGCAGCACTAAGAGACAGGAAGCCAGGTCAATTTCTGTGCTGCTTCAGGGCTCTGTTGAGTCCAACATACATATCCCACTCAACTCATCTCCCAATACCTTGATTCTTCATTGCACAGGGACAAAAATCCCTACTTGTAAAGAGGTATGAAGATAGCTTTGAAGAATTATGGGTCCTTCATAAATATCAATTTAGCCCGGAAAGGAAGGAAGGAGGTAAAAAATCCTGAGATTGCTCTTTCTTGATTGTGTTCAGTATACGTTGGGAGAAAAGGAAACTCAGTTAGGCTTTCAAGATTTTGCTATTATAACAATAAAGCTTCAGAATTTCATGTAGTGTCAGGTTCATGACCCTATCTACTGTGAAGACAGTTACTACCTGATAGGGGACCAGTCTGTCTTGAACACAAACTACCCTTGTCTTATTCTGGTTGGCTCACATTTGCAAACCAGTAGGGAAGGTAAGTGAATCTCACCTCGGCACTACTGATTATCACATGACCTCACACTAGAATACTTTAGGCCTCTGTTCTCTGCAAACTGAGACCTTCACAAGAGGCTTTTGCAGCAAAAGGCTTTGCAAACAGAGAGGCCTTCTCTTCATTTGCAAAGTCTTTTGCCGTGAATCTGGTACAGGCCTCCATTAATAAGAACTGAGGCATAAAGTAGTGTAGTACGAGATCACGCGAGATCAGTAACATGAGATCTCATACTACTGATCTTGTGTGATCTCACAACTACTTTAGGTCTCTGTTCTTTATATACCATATGTACCATATCCGGGCAAAGAGCATTTGCAAGCCAACGAGACTTTGGGGGAAGTGAAATCACATTGCTTCAAGATTCCCATTGGCTTGCAAATGCTTTTTGCACCAAGACTGGATGCTTCTGGATGCCATGATCTCATGCAAGATCACATCCTCCAGAAGCTTCCAGTCACTGCATGAAAAGTTTTGGAAGGCTTAAAGCAATGCGATTTCACTTTCCCCAAAGTTTCATCAGCTTGCAAATGCTTTTCATGCCAAGACTGAAAGTAGGCAAAGAAACCATGGCAGAGAGAGTGGAGAGGAAACAGTTTGCTAGATCTTCACAAGGTAAGTGACCTGGTGCAGCAGCAGGGGGGAAGAGCAATTGTGGAGATCCCAGGGGAGGGAGCATGAGGTATCTTTAGTGGGTCAGGGATGGCCTTGGGAGGTGTGAAGCAAGTGGTCTGTTCTATCACTAGTCCCCCCCATGGCCATCCCCACCCTGAGATATATTATGTGCACTTAATGATGTGTACATTCGATTAGTAAATGTGTGGGCGAAAGCAGGGAGTGATCACATTCATTTGATGTGATTCACTCCAATGAATTGTTGGGTTATGAATGTAATTGGCAGGTGTTACATTCGTAACTCAAGGATTACCTTTAGTTTTCTTTTCTGTGTAGGACAACAATCCAATCAATAAAGACTTTTTTTGCAAGGTTACTAAAGTATCTGTGATGATGTTAACTTTCTACTGCATACATTTTAATTGCAGAACACATTTTAATTACAATAAATCTCTATTCATTGATTACCATGGGGGTAATACTAATCTGATAAATATAAATCTTTTTTTGTAAAAGCACTGTGCTATCAGAAGAGATGGAGGATAAAGAAATAATTATTTTTAGCATAAAGTAGGAATTTAAATGTTGTTTAGAAGAGATGGATTAAATGAAAAGCATTTCTGTTGGGGAAAATAGCTCTACTTGTCACTATTACACACATTGTGTTCTCTATTTTAACATTAATTGGGTAGAAAATACTTCAAAATGCAAGAGGAGAAAAAGGATGACACTATAAAATAATTCTTGCATTATTGCCATCTGATATTGCCTGAGATTGTGATCAAAACAAATGAGATGAATTAAAAATCATCATTCAGTGGTACATCACATTGATTAGTGAGCTTAAATCATTTTACAAACATGAAAACTAATGAACATTCAAGCTACCAGTAAAATGATTTTCACTTATCACATGTGTTACAGATTTTGGCTTTAAAAATTGTCAAATCATGCTGCTAACACTTGCTGATTTGCATAGGTTAAAAAACCCACAACTTTTCTAAAAATATATAGGAGCCAGCTAATTCTAACCAATATTTTATTAAAATTCAAAAGTATACAGGAATGGCATTTGCTTAGCATTAAAAAGCAAAAGATCACTGTCTTTTTGTGTATCATTCTATGATCTAAATTTAACTGATAAATGATCAAAAAGAGATAGTAATTGTGCTTTCTGCATATTGCAATAACAGAAGTTTTCTGTAGGAACTTTCTTTATATTGCTTCAGTAAATAGACTTTAAAAACCCATTGTTTTTTATCTTTCATTTTGTATTACCATATTAAGATGGTTGATAGAAAGCATATTCAATTAGGTATGTCTGAATTCAAAGCTTTTAGATTAATTTAGGCTAGAAATTATGAAGACACAAGGAAGCATTTCTCTTAATATATATTACAATTGCTCAAACAAGGTCTTGGCATCCTGTATCTGGAAGAAAGGTATTATGTTGGGATGTAGAAGCCTTCTCAGGCATGACTCAGGACTTTGGAAGGTCAGGCGGGGTTAAGTAGTTGGTGTCACTACCAAGAATATTTTCACTTAAAAGTCAGGTGTGACGATGCCGTATTATCCCTGTCAAAAAATGTTGCTCTGGTATTATGGTCATTGTTTTTAAATATTGTACTTGTATTATTTCATTGTGTTGCTTTAGCTGATGCATTTGATGGATTGCAACCATCAATAAAATCATTAATAAAAACTTATCATTTATTGATTCAATGTCAACATTTATATCCTACCCTAATCAGTATGAATCTGGTTGGTATGCAAAAAGAACAGACCAAAAATCAAAATGTCTTAAAACAATCTATAATAATTAATTTATCACCATCATGATGGTGGTAAATAACAATAGGGGGCTTACATTCACACAAGGGTCCAAAAGCCTACTGAAACAAGATGATTTTAAGGGTAGCATTTTCCAGCATGTGAAGGTCATTATTAAGAAGTTGAGCCTACTCAATTTCACCTGGCCTGGAATCCTTAGCAGACTGTTCAAAGACATTTGATCAGATGGACAAATCATGTCTGACAAGCCAGTGCCTGATGAATTCTCTTGCTTCACAATGGATAATATTTTAACAATATTTTATTTTAAATATTTTATGCAATATATAAAATATTTTCATAAATAAATAGCAATATGCTCCAGCATGATATTGGAAAGACAAATAGATTTAATCTGGATCTTAAATTGTGAGACATTTTGCTTAAAAAATATAGAATAGTAGCAATAGCATTTAGACTTATATACTACTTCACAGTGCTTTACAGCCCTCTCTAAGCAGTTTACATACAGCCCCCAACTATCTGGGTCCTCATTTGACCGACCCTCGGAAGGATAGTGCCGAGCCCTGTTTCGGCTCGCTATTCCTGAGAGACGGCCTTCCGGACTAACGGCAGCATTGGAGGCAGCAGAGCTATGTGGCACTCCAATGATGTCATCAACCAGCGATGGGTGGCCGAACAAACTGCATAGCAGTCAGCTGCGAAGCGGGAAGCCAGGCAAAGCAGGAATTTACGAGGCTTCGCTTTGGAGTGAACTGCTTCTCTCAGAGGATAGATTGGAGCCATAATACTGAGGCCAGATGATGGCTTGGGGCTGGGTGGACAGCGGATGGAGTGCAGTGTGCAAAGGGTGGGGTTGTCTGGGGCAGAGCTATCTAAGGTGTCCATATAAGCAGCGTTGGGAGGCAATTGCTCCCAACACTGACTTTACAGAGCTGTAAGCTATCTCACTGCTTGCTGGATGGTAGAATAAATGCTGGTTTGGAGGAACGTGTTTCTAGCTTGATTTATTCCAACTGAGTTGCCTGCAAGGTCTGAGAGATAGAAGGCTGAGTCAACCATGAGCCTGTTGAGATTCAAACTGCCACATTTCAGGCAGCTGGCGGGAAGCAGAAGTAGCCTGCAGTACTGCATTCTAACTAATGTGCCACCATAGTTCTTTCCTCTTTCCAGTAAACTATAAAAGAATATTCCAGGAGTTGGATACTGAAGTGACAGCAGAAGTAGCTCTTTTACAGATGTGAGGAAGAGAGATAGAAATATTTTAGCGGCAATTCATTCCTTTCAATATTTCTTTGATTATTCAATATTGGCAAATCACTAAGATATATTGTTCTGCCTAAAAGGAGAATAATTCACACAGTGCAAGAAATGTAAATTTTTGGTTAAAGAAAGCAATAACATGTGTAAAACATATGGTTATAGCAACAATCTCAATTTTTTCCATTGATCCTTTCCCCTGTAGGTGCCCTATGATACTTTTTTGATGAATTAAAACTAATTCATAGATTTAATAACAAATATGTGTCTGTTAACATGTTATTTCAATTATTAGTGAAAGATGGAATGCAGATAGAGGGTAAAGGCAGCTGAAAAGGACAGGTCAGATTAATGTACTTAAAAACTCCAGACATATTTATTTAGAAATATATCTTACTGAAATGAATATAGAATAACTACTATAAGGCCACAGCATAGGTTTGGGTAGGGAGATTATGAAATACAGAGATTCAGAAGAACTGAAATCTATTTCCAAGGGGAAAATTACAGATTATGTTCTCTCATTCTGGCATTTCACTATATCTATTATCATTTGAAATGCACTGAAACTACCTCATGGCAATACTGGCCATTTCTTACATAAAACAGGGATTGGGCCAGAATAAAGAGAACAAAATAAACATTGCTGTGAGCAGCTGCTACCTCAGGCCCTCCTGGAGGAGGAGAAGGAGCTTGTAATTTGAAAGACAGATTTGTAATTTATTCAGTTGTTCTGAATCTTAATTATAACCAATAATGAGGAAGAATAAGAATGGGAAAATTGGTCCACTATTATCCAAATCCATATTCAAGATGAAGCACCTAGTTGTGCATTATGTAGGTCTCCTCCATAGATTCCCAAACTGCCCTTGCAGAAGTTCTGTTTGGCTATGAGGAATAATGACGAGATGAGGAATTGGAATACAACATGATTGTTTAATATTTCAATCCTACTTGTTAGGACAAATTACATTTAGCATAGCTAAACTGTGCTATCTACGATAATAAAATATGGTTTTTCAAGTGATCTAACAACCAGAATTACTTTTAGTTCTAGCATTTGTTTAGTCCTTTTAAGAGCGTGAAGAGCTGATATTTCTCAGTAAAGTTTGGTTATGTTTTATGTAAAAAATGCATATTTTTCCCATACATGTAAACATTGCTTGTTATAAGTATAGCCCTAAAGCAAAGAGTTCAGATTAATTCTTTGTTTTTTTCAATAAGGTTAATTCTCCAGTTTTTCAACAAAACACAGCATTGATGTGTGTTTGAAAGAAAAATGTTTCAAATTTGTATTATGCCAATTTAATTGGGCACAAAATAAGTATAATTAGGACTGGCATGTTAAAATAAATAAAACATAATTCATTTCATTTGTCCTTGGGAACTATTTTACTGACGTTTGGCTGCCTTTAATCTAAGGCTTGCTTATAATTTTATAGCAAGAGCTGAGGATGTACAAAAATTGAATGTAAGCTTCATATTGCTATTATTTCATAGAAGATATTTTCAAATTATTAATATAAATTTATGCTGAAGAATATATGAAAGCAACTGAGAGAGAAATATTATTTTATTGACCTAATATTTCCTTTCTGATGTCAAGTGAATGAAATTTATTGAGAAAATTCTTATTGGCGAAAAAGTCACTTACCCTGTAAATCGTGCCTTTTTGCCAGAGAGTTAAGCTTTTATGAATTCTGCTATCATGGAAGCTTATACATAGTTCCATTTTTCAAGAAATAAAATGCAAATTACTTCTAAAGTAATTAAGAGTCTAACTGTATAGTGGGTATATAGTATTCACTGTAGCACTATAAGTGTATAAGATGCATACTTATAAATTAAGTGAAAAATCATATGCTTGATATAACTGTAAAACACAGATGTGTTTTGCAGAGGGAACATTTTGAATTTTTCTGTTTTCCTATTACTTCTGTATATCTAAAGTCTGATTTTAAGTTTCAGGGTTTGTGTATGCTCTGTTGGATGTTATTTAATACCCTCTGCAAAATCACAATCAGGGAGTTTTCAACTGTATTGCTTTTCCAAGCAATGACTTCATTTTATGAAATAATTATATTGTCATAAAAATCCATTTGTTCTTCTTTCTACTTGTGATGTAGCTGAACAGTTAGAATCTTCATCAAATGCCAAACCGCAGAACTATCTTTCTCAAGCAAGAGTCTAATCTCTGCTTTAAAAATCCTTTGTCCCTACTTATAAAAGGGAAGCTGAATATGTTCTGTGCAGAGGATACTATTAATATTTTGAAGTTATATTAAGTATTAGAATATTAAAAATGCCGGTACAATTCCCAATGCAAATTAATTCATATATGTGTGTACATTTTAGATTCATATCCTGCCTTTGTTTTCAATTATTGCTACTCTATGTTGTAGCCAAAATCTGGCTCACCTAAAGCAACGGAAGCACTTGGAAGATACAACATAAATTTATTTAAGCATGAAAACAGTCTACATCTCGGGAGTGGCCCTGAGCAAAAGCAGAACCACAGCTTATATACTTTGGCCTGCTACATTTCACATTAGACAGTGAAAAAAAGCAGACACGGTATAAATTATAGTATGATGTTGGAATATTTTAGATAAACCCATCTGGGTGATCTAGCTTTACTATCTTTGAGTTATGATCAGTGAATATAAATACAGGGACTGGGCCATGGTCCCTGTCCAATTCCTTCCCCTTGTTGCCATTCAAGGTCAGTTTAGCTTGCTGCGAATGTTTCATTGAAAGGGCACTTTATGCAGTCCACATGTATGAGGCGGGGCATCTCATTAGGTTTGGTAGTGAATGTAGCTCATATGTGTATGGGGGAGGGGAGTACCACCACACCCGTCTTTCAGGGGGAAAATACTTTCAAAGCAGTCTAAGCAATGATATGTAACAACATTGTAAATATTATTTAAAAGATTGCTCTCATTTGTCTGCAGTGCAAGAATTAGATATATCTTGCACTTTTAATAGAGGCTGCTAGTATTGTGCATATTCACAATTGTCTGTCATAATAGCTCCACCAATGATTTTTAACTAGACAGAGTTCACCTGTCATCCTCACCCATCAATTATTTCTTTATGACTTGTTGAGTAATTTACGCAGCTGAAATTTTCTTTGCATGTTGAAATACACCCTGAGCTGTAACAGAGTCGAAAGGGAGCTAACAATCTATTCAAATGTGTTGAGTAAGCCACAATTTCACACAGCAAGCCTAGCCATTTATTCCTCCATGGATTTATTCATTTATTTAAAAATTGTAAATTCTAGGCAGTTTATGAATATTCATCCGCAATAAAAATTGTTCAAACAGTTCATGGTCTCCAAGGATCCTATCAGGCATACAAACCCTGAAATCCAACCCCTAAAATTAGCAGCGGCTCTGTCACCATTAGTTTGTTCTCCCACTGCTAGTTTTTATAGTCTGGAGACATGTAGCTCCGAGTTCTCAAAAAAGAGAAAGTTCATCTGGGAATTATCTTCTACTGGTAGCAATTAGCTTCATATCCATAAACAACCCATTTAAGATGATAAGTATGAAATAATATAAAAGAAGATTGGAACTGTGGGATTGCCATAAAAGTTGACAAGAACTGTTCTCATATCACTAGGCTTAGCCTATAAATCTTGAACAAAAACTACTAAAAAGCAAGGCCTCCCAAGCACCTCAAAAAGCAGCTCTTACAAAACTTCAAAAAAAAAATGTAGCAGTTAGGAAGAGATCCAGAAATATCGACTTATTTTCCGCTTGTTTGTTTATGAAATGTATTGGCTGCCCTTCTTATCTCAGGGTAACTCTGGGTGACTTACAATCATAAAAGATTTAAAACAATTAGTCTCTTTTAATAGTTTAAACAATAAAGTTAAAAGATGAACAACGGTAGATGCAAGCATTTTGTATTGACTCATCAGTACCAATATTACAATAACATGGTTAAAATCTGATTTTAACCGTGTTATTGTAATGTTGGTACTGATGAATCAATATGAAATGCTTGCATCTACCACTGTTTGTCTTTTAACTGTATTGTTTAAATTATAAAAGATAAAACTGTATAAGCTAAAAAATATAAATAAGCCAATACAAAAATCTAAACACTGTTTTATCTCTCTCTCTCTCTCTCTCTCTCTCTCTCTCTCTCTCTCTCTCTCTCTCTCTCTCTCTCTCTCTCTCTCTCTCTCTCGTGGTGTAAATAATCCGTCAATACTGAAGAGCAATCAGAATTGGTGTTCATTAAGAACGGAAAAAAACCTAGATTATTCTTGCACTTGTATAGTCAGAAATGGTGTAGTGTCTCCTGCTTGGGCATTGGGTTGGACTTGAAGACCAACAAGGTCCCTTCCAACTCTGCTAATCTGTGAAGAGGTCAGTTCTTAAGCAAAGATCTTACCATTACCTTTGTAAGGTGGTAAAAAACTCAAAAATAATTGACAGGAAAGAGTTCTGGGAGATCTGTAAAAATAAAACTAGAAAGTGGCTGCAATAAACAAGCACTGAAGCAAACCTTCTCTATTTCCTTGAAAGAGAAACAATGAAACTGATCTAATACATGTTAAAAAGCAATGTGCTGAACACCTTAGGAATGGTAATGCCCAATACAACAATTCTCTCAAAAGGGATTGAAGTGCGTTTTCTGCAAAGAATCATGGAAACTGTTTATAATGGCTTTATAATGGATATAGTATAATATATCATACTAACCATAAGCAATACATATTTTTTTCCAGAATTGGAATTTCTTCTAACAAGGAAAATTATCAAATCTATACATTTGAATATTACAATCCTGAAAATTAGGAACATGAGAATGTAAGAGTTAAAAGCAGATATTAAATTTACAAGCAAATAATCCACAATATGGACTAATATCCTTAACATAACTGATTGAGAAACAGAATGAATCATCAACATGTGAACAGTATCTACTATTTCTGTGAAACCATTCAATCTCTGCTGTTCAAGTATTCTTAATTTTCATTTCATACATGAAATACCTATCAGTGCTATTTATTTATATATTTTAGATGAGTTTATTATGAATGGAATTATGCTCCAGAATTCAGCACTTCAGTGTAATTATATCACTTAACTCTATTCTCAAAAGATAGGTAAGGTAAATCAACTTTATGACTATCACCCAGTTATGAACAGAACTGAGTAGTACCATCATCGTATTGAATTTAGGAAGCTTCCAAATTTGCTAGTCACTACAATAATGAGTTAGTTTAAAAAAAAAGTATTTGAATATATTGCAATAAACTCATAGAGTCGGCAAGCATAGATTCTTGATCTGTAAATTTGTTTCTGTACCACATAGCATCAATTTCCTTTTTGTAAAACCAGCAAGATACTTCTAATGTATACCATAATTCAAGTGGAAAAAAATCCTTGGTAGCTTTATCTTAAAAGGGCTGACATATGCAGGGAATGTATGGCATTCATAACTATTAGTTTTCTAACTCAGTAAGTCTCAATTTCTAGGATATCATCTGCCAAACTCTATACAAAAATGGTATAAATTTTAGCTAATAGCTGTGCTTTCTAAAATTATTGTGTTCAATGTATGAGAAAATGGAAGGAAAAAATTGGTCTTGGTTTCTATCATATTCTTAATTTATACATATGAAGTGAAAGGGGAGGTAGAAATATTATAATCAATAATAACCCATTGAATAAGTAGTTCAGATAATTACTTAATTCTAATAAATATGCTTTACTCATAAAGATCCTAGTAATGCTAAAATGACTCAACACGTTGACTAATTTGTGTATCTGCTCAACTTTCACTGTTAGCTTAGGCTTTGTGTGATAAATAATATAGCTTGTCTGTTATAACATAATAACTTTGGTACTCATTAGTGGCAGATGTTGCATATGTAAACAAGAGCGTAATTGTGTATCAAGAAAAGGAAGATACACAGTGTGTTCATTTGCTATGAGGGAAAAGGGCATGTCCTCAGCATATTATTTAATTCATAATGAAAGATGAGAGGAAAGCAAGAGAAAATAATTTTCTGATAAATAATTACTTGGTATGGTCATCCTTCAGATAAAGTGTCTTTCCTCAAATCTAGGTACAAACAGCGTTCCTATTTTTATCAGGTAGATTTCTACTTTCCTAGTCCTTAGACTCTCAAAAAGTTAAGGCTATAGATTCTCTTTAAAGAGATGCAGTAAGCAAGATGAATGGTCAAAATTTGGAGGCTATTGAAAAGGAGTATGAAATGGCACATCAGCAATATCACTTTTTCAGAGCATGCATTTTAGCTGCTCTGCATGAATGCTTCACTTCTTTGTCTTTAAATCATGCTGTATATACTGTCGCAACTTTGGGAAATAAAATGCCATTGCAACCATTAAACAATACTGATTATTGCTTTTGAAATCCTTATGCTATAAGGAAAATATATACAGCAATTTCACACCTTCAGGGTTCTACTGTTCTTAAGTCAACTTTACTTAGGGAAAGTTGGCAAGTTTGGTTAGCCATGGACTAATCACCTTTATGAATATAAAAATGGTGTGTTCAGATGAAACTCAGGGACTAAATGAAGAGCAGTACCACCTTTTCTTCCATCCTACTGAAAAGCAGCTGGCCCACTTGCCAACCTAATTCTTCTTGCCATCAACTAATAAACGAATGGGCCAGAGCTGGGTTCTGAATTTTCCTACTGCCAGTTCGCTCAGGGTCGTGCCTCGAGTGTGCACACAAAGCGCGTGAGCGCGGCAGTCAAAAACTAGCTTCTGCACATGCGCAGAAGCAAAATCCAAAAAGGCAGCGCCCAAGGAGCCACCGACAGAACCGGCTCTGTGACCTCACCAGGGAGTTACTACCTACTGTATAGAACCGGATGGAACTGGTAGGAACCCACCTCTAGAATGGCCTTATATTGGGAAGGAAGTTATGTGGAAAAAGGCAATGGAAGTAACATAGCAACTTGGTTGCAAATTCTTTATGGAGTTTTGTCAAGCATTATTTAAATATTTTTTGCATCCTAAAGAAGATGCCTTTTTTTCCCTGGAGCATGGTTTTATAATTTGAGTGCTCTTTCAGAAATAAAATCTGGGTTTATTACTCACCGTACATTTGCAATAAGCTGTTTAAATAAGATTTATATAGCTGCCCTCTTTAAAACAGTTGATTATTTTTGCTATATCCCCAGGGATATTTTTGAACTACATAATTAAGTCTTTGTGAGACAAACTCAGAATGTAGTTGGAAGATTACATGAGGCCATGCTGCTTTCTGATAGGCCCCTGAAAAATTAGCTGAATTACCCAATTTTTATTGTGAATTAATGCTTCATGTGGTATCTTTGTTTCTGGTATCATGCAGTAAAGACCACGTTCTTCCATTACTCTGTTTCTGAGGGAAGGCTAAGCAGTAAAATTTTAGTGTTAACTAAAACATCTTTTAACTCTAGCACCATTTCTCATGATTGCCATAATGACACTATGTCTTCTATCTGAAGTAAGAACCAGTTCAATCCTGTGGAAAGCCTAAAAGAAATGCCTCCAGTTATTCAGTCTTTGAAAGCAGTATTTTAAGATCCAGGATGTGATGCTCTGTCTTTTCGGCCTTTTCAGATAAAACCTAATGATTTGTTCTCCCTTAAGGAATTAGTGTTCCACAAATGCTAGACTGGCCATTGCTATGGAGATCATAATCACCATTCATATTCATCTTGCCTCTGAAAAACATTTTTTTTGACTAAAGCATTGGATTATGATATCTGGAGGAGTATGTTACAGTTAAAACTGTATCAAAATTACTTGTGAAGAATTATAATAAGCTGCTTGAAATAGGAATATGTGTAAAACAATTTTGGATAACCACACAGCAGCAAAGAGGCATGTGTTCCCAATTTTGATTGTGGAATCAAAAGTAAATCTGTATGGGGCTCCATGATTATAAACAGTAATCATGGATTTGTGGATGGACAGGGAGTTGACTGGGTACATCTTGTATTATTCTACATTTATTTGGTGTCTTGTTCTCTTCCTTAAAATAGGAAAATCTTTGTTGGTTGACAAAACAAAAGCATTATGATATGTATCCCTTTTTTTAAAGGCATAAAAACCAATCCTTTGTGTTTCTGGACTCCAATACTTTTAACCCACAATGGTCTGTATGTTGTTATTATGTTATCTAATAAATTTTTATTTGTCTCTTCTGTTTTAATTCAAAGCTGTAATCTGGAGTCCCATAATTGATTTAAATATATTCATTAAAGGTCTGTTCTTGTTATAGAACAAGAGTAAATATTGTAGATAGTTCTAGGTTTACAGTACATACTACCTATGATGATGGACAAATATATAATCTGAGATGAATAGATGAACTATTTCAGAAAATATCCCACTTAATGATTAAAAAATAATCATCAATACCCACTTTAACTGTATTATTCATTATGTAGTTTTATATTGGCTGCTATTACATAACAAACAAACAGGCAAATTATAATAAGCATTGAGTTTCATTCCTTCCTCTGTAACTTTTATTAAATTTATGTATGCTCTAAAAGTATCATTTATTCATCACAGATTATTTTTACATGTAAATATACAGCAGTGTTCTGAATGTTTGATGTTATAAAATTTTAACTACTATGACATTAGTACTTTTCAATTCATAGACATCCTGTTCTATTTTAAATCCCTTAAATCCCATCAATGAACATTGTTTGTAGTTTGGACATTCATTTAGAAAATTAGTTCTGATTTTGTTGCAGGCCTCTGGTTAACAGACCATTTAAGCATGTTTTCCCAAACTAATAATGTTGAAAATATAATCTGACCACAAGTGGAAGAAAATGCTAGCCAGCTTTATTCAGTTTAGATTCACTATTTTGACACAAATATTCAGGGGTACTTTTGATTGTCTTTATAATAATTCTGCTTGCAAACTATCTTAATTTCTTGAGAATAGGGGTGTGATTCTATTTGACATGTGCCAAATATTTTAGTAACTGAACTCCATCTAAAATTCTACAATCCCTATATGTTAAGCCATCTATCTCAACAGCATGATTCTGGGTGACTAATAACAGTTAAAATACACAATATCCCAACATCACTACAGTAAATACAATATGTGGCAATCAATACTTTTGCAATCAAAGTAAAAACAAAACACAAAACCCACCAGATGACATTCTTTAAACTGATAGTATCTCTCTTGAAGAATTGATTTGATTGTTAGACAATAAATAGACATTAAATGAATGGTTGTAAATTGAGGATCACTTGTGTCAGTTTATTCTCTGCCTCTCACATAGAATATATTCCTAAAAATGGGTTATTTGTTTTAAAAATATAATAACTGGTATTCTAAACCTGAATTCTAAACCACTGATAACTGAATATTTATTTGCCCTCTGAATACAGCCCAGGATCCAATGATGGTTGATTTTTAGTAAATTATCCCAAGCTAGATTACAAATGCAATAAAAATGTTAAACAGAAGCAATATAAAATTAGAGAAATATAGATTGAGTGCTCTTTTTGCATAAGAAATATTTGGATGATTTTTTAAAAAAATCAATAAAATGTGGTGTCTTTCATTTCCTGGACAAAAAAGGTATATGGAAATGAACTAGTACAGTAAAAAAAAGATGATAAAAAGCAAAGATTTCGCTTTTGTTGTCTTACAAGGAAAGGAAATATTATAAACTTATGTTGTACTCAAGATGATAAGGACATCAGTGAAGTGAGATGTTCTTTAAAAATGAAATTAAAATTCATGAATCACATTCATGGATTTGATCCTTGCCAAGAAAACAATGTATCATACCATTTATCCATTGGAAGATACAGTTTTATCCCAATAAATCTGCAAGCCACCTGTCTGGGTTACAATCCAAGGGAACAATTGTAATATGAAACATATGACAACCAATAAACCTACTTTTCCAAATATTGGTACCATTTTTTAATATGTTTATATGTGATTATTACCGAAAAAGTTCCAAAGCAATAAACCAATTTTATCCACAAGGCCAGAAATATAAAAAGCCAATTTTGAATTTCAGCTTTGTGAAAATAAAGCCAGATATTAGATACTGATATATGTATTCATTACAGTCCTTAAGAAAGTCTGGTTGGAACAAATACATTAAAATAGTTTATTACACATTTGCAACAATAGTATCAAGGTGCAAAATAACAAAAAGAAAATGTGCCAAAATGGTGTTTAACTTTTAAAATATTCTTTCTCTTGTATATAGCAGTTTAGTTGTTTAACACAGAAGCCGTATCAATAAAATTTCTAAAGATGATCCAGAATTCAAAAAGTGCACCTTACCCAAATAAGTTGTTCCTCAGGTATAATTAAAACCAGGGACAATATACTCACATTCAGTAGAATTAGAGATAATTATACTAATTTCATCCCCTTCCTGCTCTTTTTATCTCTAGAACAGTGGTGTCAAACTCAATTTCATTGAGGGCCGCATCAGGTGTTTGACCTTTGGGGGGCAGAGTTGGCATGGACAGGGTGGGCTTGGCCAACTCGACATCACTTGTGTCAGGGGTGGCTATGGTGGCCCAAGTGTTCTGCCAGCGAAAACGGGCTCCTGAGCTCTATTTTTGGCTGCGACTGCCTCCTGCAACCCTCTTCCAGTGAAAACAGAGCTTGGGAGAGATGTACATGGCCCTCCCAAGCTCCATTTTTTCTGACAGAGGCACTGCGGGCCACTCCTTTGCTGTTTCCAGGGCTTCCCCATGGGACAGATTTAAGCATCCCACAGGCTGGATTGGGCCCCTGGGCCTTGAGTTTGACACCCCTGGTCTAGAAAGTGCCTTACCATTGAGAATCCTGAATTGCAGACTTAAGTAAAGGGGTAAAGGTTTCCCCTGAACAGTCGTGTCTGACTCTAGGGTTGGTGCTCATCTCTATTTGTTAGCTGAGGAAGCCAAAGTTATCTGAAGATATTTCCATGGTCATGTGGCCAACATGACTATATACATGGAATCTTGTTACCTGTTGTGGCCCATCAGCTGCCAGCAGAGCTAGCTGCAGAGTCAGACAAGGGGAAAGTTGAGGGAGAACCTGGGCTTCGGAACCTTTGGGTGACTCTGATAAGGAAACAGCATTAGAGACACAGGCAAAGCCAGGGCCTTCCTTCTTACCCCAAGTGGAGAGGCAGCTGTCTTCAGGGCCTGAGCTGAGTGAGGGGGAGGAACAGATGGGGCCCATCCCATATGTGCGTATGCGCAGAGGGGAAAGGATAGGAGAGGAAAGAAAAACAATAAGCCAGCTCTCAAGGAAAAGCAGATATGAATGCTAGGCAGCCACTCCCTGGCTGGGAAATAAATAGTAAGGTTTTGGGAGTGGCCGGTTAGCAAGCAATTTGGATTTCTTGGCCAGAGTCTGTTGGGACTAATTACGTATGATTTTTGTTTATCCACATGAATAAAAGACTGTTCCTACCCTGTTTGAAAAGGGGTTTATTTTTACTCATGAGTAAGCGGCTTATCACTACTTGCTAAGGGTCAGAACATTACCTTCCCACCAAAGTGGTCCCTATTTATTATTCACATTCTCATGCTTTCTAACTATTAGGTGAACAGGAGCTTGGATAAGTAACAGGAGCTCACATTATTTGGTCTTGAACCTTGGCTATCAGCTTTTCAGCTGACAAGGTCAGCATCTTTAACAGCTGGGCCATCAGACCCCTTTTTCAGACTTAAATTTCAGCTAATTATCTCATCTACTTCAAACCAGCATCCAATCTCTCTTTTAGGACATCTGTGCTCTTTTCCATAGGTGGAAGAGATAGACATTCATACCAAAAGCAGTGCAGGCAAAACAGTTTCATATAGAGAAATAGACAAGATATGATTGATTCCTGAGATACACATGCCAAGATTTAGTCCAGCACTGCCTTCTGTGATGAGCCAACCACATAAGATGCAAATTACTGCAAAAATATTCCTTCTGACCTACAAATTGGCTAATCAAGAAAGGGGATACTAAGTATCAGCTGAGTTCAATTATAGAAGCTATAGAGCAGTCTTATTTTATTAAAATATAATGTGAATCTATGTTCAACTGAAACTCCCATTTGTTAAAAGGGAGGAGCAGAAGGAAGACTTATTATGCTGTGAGGTGCTAGCTAGTTATTCAGATACATCATGGTCTATTGATGGCTGACTGCAATAGCTTGATATGTCCAGAGTTGGTCAGGCTAATTTAAGATCATTTCTCTAAGTGACATTTCAGTGCTATACATGGTGACTTAAAAGTAAATGGAGCTGAAATCGCTGGAACTCATTTGCAAGTGTATACTCGTTCAAATTAGAGGTTTGTTCAAGATTCTTGTAAGGCCATGTAAATAGAATGCAAAACTGCATTCTAATTGCAATAGATAGATCTGGTTTAATCCCTCAGAGATAAAGATCCTACTAATGTACCGTAGTTTCCAATAGACAATATATATAAAAATAAGATTAACAGTTAATGTATTCTACCATAATAAAATCAGAAATAGCAATATTTTAAAAATCCCAAAATGAGATGTACGGTAGGAAACCACATAAGGTAAGATTTTGCAGTGTTATCATCTGGGATTATCCTGTATTAACACTGATTAAACTTGAGGACAACGATTACTTAAATTTTTAATAAATATCTTGTCTATGTTCTATACTGAATCATACCCCAAATGCATAACCAACAAGTTCTAAAGGCAACATTTTCAATTAAATGTAGTTTTTTTCAGACTTTATAAAGAAGTGTTGCATAATTAATTAAAAAGAATAAATTGCTGCATACCGTAGAACCTATTTAATTTCCCCATCTTTTTAATTTTTATTCATTTTCATTATACAGAAAAAAGATATCCTCACAAATGAAAAGATATAAAATAAAAACTGCTCAGATTTTAAACAGAGTATTAAGGGTTGACAACAACCAATACTGATCAGCATTAATAGTTTGTTCATAGTCAGAGAGCGAATACATATCATCAATCAAAGATTAAATCTGGATTGCCTTTACCTCTCCATCATAGCAGAATAATATTTGTTTGCTACACTCTATGCAAAAAAAATCCATAGTTCTTCAAATAGTGATATATTACAGAGTTTTGGTATATACCATATTTTTCGGACTATAAGATGCACCAAGATTTCAAAGAGGTAATCAAGAAAAAAAGGTTTTTGCCCTCCCTGGCCCCCAGGACCACTCTGCAGGCCTCCCAAATCCTCTGTGTGTCCCAATTTTGCAAAAAACATTCCTGTTTTTTGCAAAAACAGGGCACACAGAGAGTTTTGGAGGCCTGCAGTGTGTTCCTGGGGGCTGGGGAGGGCAAAAACATGATATGTGAGGGGGTTGGGAAGCCAAAAATGGGGCACTTAGAAAGTTTGGGAGGCTGTAGAATGCTCCTAGGAGCTGGGGAGGGCAAAAATGCGACACATAGGGGGTTTGGGAGGCCAAAAACTCAGAGGGTTTTGGAGGTCTGGGGGCTGGGGAGTACAAAAATGGCTGGGGCTTGGGAGGCCAAAAGCAGGCTCATTTTTTTGGTGAAGCTGGGGTGTTTTTGCCCTCCCCAGCCCCAGGAGCACTATTCAGGCCTCCCAAACCCTCTGTGTGCTCCAAAGTCCCTTCCAGTTCTATTCTATTCTATTCTAAAAAGTTATGAAATTCTCCACAATTAAAAATGCCCTCATATTATGAATGTCTTATCTTCAGATATCTTCTATGCCTAACATAGATTTTCTTAACCATTGTATCACATTTTGATTGTCCCAGGAATATAGGAATATAGTTATCAATATTCATACTGCATATATTATTTGAATCCTGAATGAAATTTAACTAGTGACTCAAGCACTTCAAAGCCAGGAAGGCAGTATTTGTATTGTAAGATTGTCATAATTACAAACAATTATTATAATAGTAGTTGAAGTATTAAAAGCATCATGCTAGTGTGTTATTTTATTTTGCCTTGGATAAATTTATATTTCTTAGCACCAGCCAAAATATCTGCTTCATTTGCATAATTCTGTCTTGCATTAGCATCTAGCCATCACTGCACAAATCTATAGGGACAGCTGGCGCATCAGGAAAAAAAAAGTGGCAGTAATGATTTGACTAGACAGCCTCCTTTGAGCCAGGTAGAACTTTGAGTCTCCTGCTGTTGTTTGTCTGATTAAATTCAAAGCTCTCCAGCCTCTGGCTCCTGCCATCTCTCCAGAAAAACAAAACAAGGCACCACTGTTTTAAGGTGTAAAAACCTGAATCGTATGAACTGAGTCATATGATTGTATATGTGTAAGTGTTGGTATTAGTTTATTAGAGATATTCTAGGCAGCAGCAAACAAAAGAAAACAAAACAAAACGCACTAACAACTTCAATTGTAACCACTGCCAGTCCTGGAACTGCAAGTTGAGCATTCCTGCCAAATCACATTGACATCAATGCATTTATATTTTAAAAAAATTATGAGATGTCCCTCACAGTGTTTAATAGCACTATTCACATAATATGTTTTTTTTTTAATCCTAAAATAAATATACATAAATGATTCAGATATTTAAAAGAAGCAATACTGAGAATTTTTTAAATGCATCATTTTAAGGCCACAAAAGACTCCAGAGAATTTTGAGGATGGTTCACAAAACTCAACCAAAAGCTGCCACCATATTTAATGTTTAATATGATAGAAGAGAGAATATGATGACATACATGGGAATCAGATTAAGTTATAAGAGGTAACAAGAGTCATTGTAGCTGAGTTTGGCTAATTTTAAACCAGATAAATAGGATTAAAATCCCAGTGCTGTAGTAAAGTAATGGAGTCCCTGCGGATTTTATTCTGTTAGTCATAACCAACTATAGGATATGGTACTCATTTCTATTTCAAGGCCATTGAGCCAGTGTTATCTGAAGATGTTTCTGCAGTCATGTGGCCATCATGATGTTATGGAGTGCCATTACCTTCCCACTAAAGTGGTACCTCTTTATCTACTCACATTTGCATGCTTTCAAACTGTAGACTACACTGAAAATAACTACACTCAATTACAATTTTATTTTTTGGGAAAAGGACTCACTCAATCAGATAGCTTTGTTTGGTGATGGTAATTTTGCTATCAAATTTGTAGAAATATTTTTCCAATTGAAAGCATGTATTTTTACATTACATTACATGTAAAATAAAATAAAAACACAACCCATGATATATTTGCCCATTGTCCTCAGTGTTTTTATCAGTAATTTCTAGCTGATTTGTATATGCAATTTATGGGAAGATATATAGATCTTAATATTAAAATAAATAGTTGGGGAAACGAGTTTATCTCGTGATATAATCAAGCAAAGAAATCATTTGACAAAGAAACAAGCAATTCTGGTTGCAATAGGAACTAGGTCCATTGAGTTAATGAGGTTTTAATTATAATTATATATTTGCACTACAATAATAATCATATTTAGGATTAAAACTATAATTCTGTTTGAAGAAAGATCCAATTATACCAACATATGCATAATCTTATATAAACTATCCATAAGTAAACATAGAGAAAATAGCTTTACACTTTTTTATTCTAATTGTTTTATTCTGGAAAATAATCAAGATATTACTACTGTGGTTAATGTAATAAATGAAAAGCAATAGGTCACAGAGGTTAAACAGATTGTTTGTGTTGTATAGTGTCTGCCTAAATGTGAAGTATCCATGCCAAAGTTAACAGAAACCATCCTTGCATAATCTTAAAATTCATTATATTCAGGCTGCCCACTCAAATCCTTTCAACTGTTTTCTTTCGCTAGGATAAAAGTGAATTGATGATAGATGAATTTTGTTGCAGACTATTGCCATGATCTTTGTGGAGAAATGTGAAGTGACTACAGATCTCTTTCCCCAGAAAGATGGGGACTAATTAAAATGGTTATCCGTGGATACTATGAAATGTTCCTGAATGTTTTTGAGTGTTTTCCCAAGTAATATGATTTCTAAATCTGATCTTGCTAAGGAATAAGAAGATGGGAAGGCTATTATTCCTGAACAATCACTGTGGATAAAGGGTGTTTGGAAAGCTCCTTGACTTAGTGATGAATTCTGGTTAATAAAGCATACTAATAGACAATTAGCATGTATGATTTCATTTGCTAACTTATGGTGGTAGGCACAAAGAAGATTTTCATCTTATTTAGCAGTGAACTGACCTTTCTCAGGCAGTGGATGGGCTACCTGAGACAGATAAGAAATGTGTTCATTTGTATAGCAATAGGAATAGCACTTAGAATTATATGATGCTTCACAGTGTTTTACAGCCCTCTCTAAGCTGTTTACAGAGTCAGCATATTGCGCCCAACAATCTGGGTCCTCATTTTACCCACCTTGGAAGGACGGAAGGTTGAGTTTACCTTGAGCCTGGTGAGATTCAAACTGCCAAATTGCAGTTAGCTGGCAGTCAGCAGAAGTAGCCTGCAATACTGCATTCTAACCACTGTGCCACCACTTTGTGTTCTTTCAGGAGGAGGAGGAATGACATAAACATAAAGAATTAATGTTCAAAGTGTTTTTTAATTGCACAGTGACAAACTCAATTTGCTTAGTTGTATCTTAAATTTATAACACACTACATTTGAAATTAAAGATTGGATTCCAAAATTTTAATTTGGAGATTATGCCTTTCTGGGATATTATTTCTCTCTAAAACAAACAAAAAAGATGCATTCATTCTTCATTCATTCATTCATTCATTCTTAAGAAAGGGAGGCCACTGGAATAATTTTGATTACTATTTGAGATTTGAGACCCAGTTCTAGGCTGGGGATTGAGCCAATTCCTTGCTCCAGTTTTGAGGGTTTATTTTTTTTTAACTTTTAAACCTCCATTCACAAGAGTGCTTGGCTGGAACACAAAATGGCCAAAATACTGCAACAAGTTAAAACCTATAAAACATTGCAATTATACAATCTTATGTTAGAATAAAATAAAATAATTATTTTGTCACCCTTACAAAAAATAGAATAAAATTGTTAGATACAATTAGTTAGATACAAAAAGATTTTAAAAGGCCATTATGGAGGGGAGCCAATGAACTGAAAGTTTTGGAACTTTTCCATGTAAAACTTTGTATAAAATTATCAAGAAAATGTTTTAAGAGTAAAGCCAACCACTTGTAAGACAGAGTCATACTTTCATATTTAAAAAAAACTTACAAAGGAAAGTTGATCAACTAGTCATAGCAGCTTTAAATGCGAAGTTAGACCACATGGTTTGTTTTACATTATGAAAACCTCTTTTGAATGCTTGCCATAGGCATGTGCACCAACTACGGTATATCAGATCAGCTACAAATTCATATTTTAGTACAACTTCCATCTGGCAATAATCCCTAAAGCAAGAGGGGTAGAGGACAGACCCATTCTCATGATTCTTTTTTCCTTGCTTCACTAGGCTCTTAACACTAAGTGGGATCCTAGAAGTGTGTGTGTTTTAAAATAATGTTTTGCTGTTCCATGAAATTGCATCATGGGAAGGCTCTAAGAAGCAATGTTATCTAACAGGACCTAGTAGATGTCCCTTCTCTGTTGCTTTGCTTATTATGAACTGATCCTGTTAACGTTGTATAGAATAACAACGGTCTGATCCATGCATTGGACCAAGATGATAGATAATTCTGTTCTGCTACGGACTATTTGCTATATTCAGTCTTCAATATGCATTGATCGTGTTTCATTCTTTAGTTTTGTAGTGTATCCTTTTACTTTTTTTTCTTTCTAAATATTGATGTATTCCACCCAGAATCTGAAATTATATTTCTATTTACAGTTTTTTTTTATATTGCATGTAAGCCATTATCCTGAAACACAGGGTATAAATATTGTATTAAAGACATTTTTTTAAAGTCTATAACGGCTTTCTTGCTACAAGTGAAAACTCTTCTCTAATAAATGCTTCTGTGAGTAATTTTTTTTAATCCACATAGGGCAAGCTGTAGGATTAATTAATTAATTCTATTTATATCCTGACTTTCCACACAGAAGACATTCAAACTGGGGAGAGGATAAATTTATGATAAAAAATTCAAAGACCACCAAAGGACTGAGGGAATGAAATTCATTGTGATGAGCTAGAACTGACACCTAACAATGGGTTGCCCCTAACACAAATAAACATTAGAAGAAATAACTGTCTCTGGTTTAGTTATTTTGAAGAAAGATTATGCAAGAAAGAAATGCCTGCTTTGATAATCTTTAACTTCTTTTTAAAATACAACTGCTCCTACTTCCTGCTCATATTTGTTTTAAATTATATATCTCACATTTTCCATTGATTAAATCTAGCAGGTAGATGTTATACTCTTAAATTCTACTCAAAATAAGACGTCCCTAAATAGTACATCAAAAAATGAACCAAAAGGGAAATTGTTGGTGCACAGGAATTTAGCTTTGGCATTCAGAACCTGACATGAATACTAAGAAAGTAAAAACCATGAGAAAGATTCAGAGCAGTCCCAGTTTGACAATCTTGATTGTAAAGAGGGGCAGTGAAAATTTTAAGAGTCTGTTAATACAGGCAGTCCTCAACTTACAACAGTTCATTTAGTGACCGTTCAAAGTTATAACGGCACTGGAAAAAGTGACTTACAACCTTTTTCGCATTGAGGACCGTTCCAGCATCCCCATGGTCACATGATCAAAATCCAGACGCTTGACAACTCATTCATATTAATGACCCTGTTCCAGGGTCATGTGATCAACTTTTGTGACCTTTTGATAAGCAAAATCAATGGAGAAACTAGATTCACATAACAACCCTATTACTCACTTAATAACTGCAGTGATCCACTTAACAACTGAGACAAGAAAGGCTGTAAAATGGGGCAAAACTCACTTAACAAATGTCTAATTTAGCAACATCACTTGTGATCATAAGTTGAGGACTACCTATATACCCTACGAATAATATAATAATTCTAAAAATACTGTCTTTTTCTTCCACCTGTTTCAAAAACTAAAAATTCATCAGATACATATACTGTATCTGACAACCTCAGCTACTCTTTACTCTTTTGTAGAATTCACCCTAGCAAACTATAACACGAGAGGGGAGGGAGGGAGGAGAGAGAGAGAGAGAGAGAGAGAGAAAATATGATTATGGAATAAAAGCCACAACATAGAGTAAAAATAGTTTTCTTCTTCTGTTTGCAAATCAAACGTATAGTAGTTAAGGTTCTGGACTAGATTGGGGGAAAGCTTGACATAGTCCAGTACATGTCAGGCTCTGGGAGAAGTTGATTGAAAACAAGACCCCTGATCACATCATGGATTGATTGATTGATTGATTGATTAACTTTACTATAAGAACTAGGTGAGCATATGCAAAAACAAATGTATGCTGCAAATAAATGAGACAAATGCTAAGAAGAATAACAAGGTACCTAGTACCTGAAGCAATGTTAATGTCTGATTGACAACATATTCTTATAGATACATTATTGAGAAATAGGGTTCCCCATATTCACCAAAAAGCATATTAAATGACATCCTTCATTGAATTGTGCAATAGGCTTCTAGATACTTTGGGGAAAAATTACATGTGACTAATTACCAAAGGATATTTCCGAGTAGACATATAGAATTGTGTTAAATGTGTCAATTTATTTTGGTTTTATAATAATAAGGATGGATGCTTAAGGGATTAATGGGTATGCATAATTGTGATGATCAATGTTGCATAAATCTATAATAAATTGGGAATTAATCCATTAACTTCCTGTGTTCAGTTTTCTTAACTCCCAAATACTGGTTCACTTAGTTACTTAATAACCTTGGATCAGATTTTAATAGTGTTGGATGAGAAATACTCAGAGCTAATTTGTATAGGACTTTTTAAAGGGTAGAAACTAATTATACTGCATAAATAGAAAACAGAAAAGTTTTATCAAGTGTAATTTCAGAATTGTATGCTAAATTGAAGGTTATTTACTCAAAGTCTCTTAACCTTATAGCACTTGAACCTTCAAAATATGATGGTTGGTAAGGAGTAAGCTGTGAGTGGGTGATGCTGGCATCTTTCCTACCCTGGGAACTCTGTGAGGGATCTGTTTATGGGCTGTTTTGGACTAGTTGAAGTTTGTATAGAAGAAGCCCATACAACTTACCTGGAATGCCCAATTGTGGAAGGCTGCAGCAGGGGTGAAATTCAGCAGGTTCTGACAGGTTCTGGAGAACAGGTAGTGGAAATTTTGAGTAGTTCGGAGAACCAGCAAATACCACCTCTGGCTGGCCCCAGAATGGTGTGGGAATGGAGATTTTTTAATATACTTTCCCTGCACAACCACAAAGCCATGCCACACCCACAAAGCCATGCCAACAGAACCGATAGTAAAAAAAATTGGATTTTACCATTGATTCCCAATTTATAACCAGTCCAAAGTTACGAAAGACCTCCTTGGTGGTCCTTATGAACTGCTTCTAACGTTTCAATGACTGCTCCCTCCCTGTGACCACATGATTGCATATTGTGTGCTCTGCATCCTGCCCACATTTCCACCCAATGTGTAGCATTGCATGAGCATGTGACCACGTTTTATGTTGCTTTTTTTTTTAAGCTGGCATTTACTTCTGGTTTTTGGAAAAACCAGTGCATAGCAAACCATTGGTTTCCTTAATCACTGCACTGTCCACTTACCTACCTGTGTTTGAGTTAGTAGTATGAGGGGTTTTCTTGCTGGGGGGTTAGATATGTGATTCATTCTATGAAATGTCAGAGTCTTACTGATGTCAGCTGTATATAATTCTGCAGGCTCTTAGAATACAATTTTTATTTATTTCCTCTTTCTTTCTTACCCTCTGCCTCTCCCATGACTTTTGTCAGAATTTTTTTTTACCTCACATTGTACTAAAATGCATGTTGCTTCCCCCCCCCCCCCCGCCACTCTTAATGAACCATAAATCCTTTCAGCAACATTAATGGAAGAAATCTGCCTTTGAATTGTGCCAAGCCATGCTTGAAAACAACCAGTAAAAGTCAAAAGAGAAGTTTGTTTTCCACGCAAAGGTGCAGCAGCCATCCTATTAATAGGCAAAATGACAACATAAGGTAATGGGTGGTTTATAACTGAAAACAGTTTCAGTAAAGCCCATTGCAATTGCTGAAGGAGTCTTGACTTCTCCTGATCTCCACTTTCTGATTTTCATTACGACAGCATGCCGCCATATTTACATTTTTTTTAAATTAGGTAGAGAAGTCCCAGCACATCCTCAATTCTTGATTGTTTTGCAGTTTTCACTGGTGGAAGAGATCCTGGGCTGGTACCATGGCATTTCTTTTTCTTTCCCATGACTTATTAGTCCCCGACAAAAACAAAAACACTTTTGTCTGCATTATGGTCTATGCTGTTATCTCCTCTGAAAAATATTAGTTAAATTAAAAAGGATCCAATGGGAGTACTAAAAATTGATAAAAATAAAATAAAACTAAAAGGAAACCCCACCTCCGTTGCTAGGATACCGTGCTTTAGACTCAGTCCTCAGCCCAGACAAGACAAATATATCCTAGATATATTTCAACCTTTCAAACATGCTCCAGCAGCACCGGCTGAAGGGGCACCCTCCCTTTATGTGAAGGCGATCTGACTGTGACATCTGTCACCCCATTGATCGGCAGCAGGGTTGGGTCAGCTGATCTGGCTGGCTAGGCGGGTGTCCCCTTCCGCCCTCACCGCTCCATGTGTGTCCCTCCTGAAGCTGCGCGCTCGGTGGAGGAGGACAACCATCCCAAATAGAAGGAGTGTACCAATCTTTGGTCAAGGTTATACGATAGCTGCGCTCCCCTGCTAGAGCCTCCAAACAAACTCAACGCCCCAGCATATCAACATTACAGTGATCGTTAACCCCAAAAGCCATGCAGAAACATTCAAGTACTTTTTATTTCTGTAAAGAGACAGTGTTACATAGGTGGGTTCCTGCCAGTTCGGACCATTTCTCTAGAACCGGTAGCGGGAATTTCTCCCCGCTCGCCAAATCAGCAGTGACGGCCCACTGGACACGTCCCTGAACTGGTCCTCCAGCTTGAAATCCGTCCACCGGAGCAAAATTTAATCAAAAATAATCCTCTGCGCATATGCAGATGATTTTAACCCAGGAGCAATGGGCACTTCCGGCGCGACCCCGAACCAGTAGGGAAGGTAAGTAGAACCCATCCCTGGAGTGTTAGGTATAGAACTGAGCTGGCAAAACAAAGCAATCACTGTCTGGCAATAAGGATTATCCTCTGTATTCAGCTGTGGGCCAGAAAGAAGAATCATCATTCAGCTGGCAGCTGTAAGAGTTGGATGCTGGCATGGTTGTGTTGGTAACATCCTGAAGTGTGGTTAGATCTGAAAATAGCAGAAGAGCTTGACTTAATCTGGATGCCGCGATCTGAAGGCTGAGTCAACCTTAAGCCGATCAGGATCGAACTCCCAGCAATGGGCAGAGTTAGCCTGCAATACTGCATTCTAACCATTGCGCCCCCACGGCTTTAAAAACTTTAAATGCATCCCACAATAGATTCATTGGCGTGCTGAACATCTTTCTTTCCCTCACTCAGGCTTACTTATTTCTCAGTTTATTTTTTACTTCACTGTAGAAAGTAAGGAAGATGACCTTGACAGAGATATACAAGCTCTGTTACCAAAGCAACAAGGGGTGAATCATGTCTTAAGTCCATAACAGACAGATGTAATATTTGGAAAAGGCTCAGATGGATACCACCCTAATTCGATGAAGTATAAGAAATGGGAAGGGAATGAAAGGGAAGGGAAAAGTGCTGAGTATAAATTTCACCACGGAAAATTTCCGTATCTACTGGCCCTCAGTTTCATTGGATTATTAGAACAGCTATTTCAACATTAAGAATGACTGTGAAATCACTATTTGCAGTCTCAATGTACATCTCAAAAGTTTGGAGCACTTGGTTGGACTGGGAAGCCAAAATAAGAAGGATCTGGTGAATATATGAATGAGAAAAATCTGTCTGTCTGTCTACACACACCAGTCGTGGGATCCTGCCGGTTTAATAACCAGTTCAGTGATCCTGCACTTCACTGTGCGTGCATGCACAGTTTTATGAAAACTTACCTTCCATGTTACTGCTGGGGTAACACAGCTAAGACGCGGCAATCTGCTCTGCCGTGCGAATCAGCTGAGAATTTTAGGTCAGTAGAGCACAGAGGCGGGTGGGCGGGCCCATCTGATTGTCGGAGAGAACCGGTTCACTCCCAGCTGATCGTCAAAGCTACTGGTTCACCCAAACCGGTCCAAACCGGTAGAATCCCGCCCCTGATACACACGCGTCTATTTCTAGAGTACCTTTATGAGTGCATGGACTTCAACTCCTAGAATTGTGGACTGGCTGGGGAATTCTAAGAGTTGAGGTCCACCTATCTTCAAATTGCCACGGTTGAGGAACCCTAGAAGACAGTGACAAGACATTGTTCAGTTGTTCCTTAGAAAATTGCAGGAATGCCTTTCATAATCGGTAGAAGTCTGTGTCGGGGAAATTTGCTAGTAATCCTTGGAAGAAGCAAATGAGTGAATAAGAAGCAGAAGGGCTTCAGAACTTCGGAGAAAATTCTTCCTAGAATGAGACTCTCTGGAGTTAACTGGAAATGTGAAACCCTGACTCTAGACTAAATCATGTTCCTGAAGGACTTACAGCTTTTGGTTTTTAATGAAACTGTCAAGAACAATATACACTGACTAAAGTGAGGATGAGCTGGGCCTTGTATATCTGCCTTTGTCTGGCATTATACAAAACAAATCCCAATAATGTTCTATTTGATCAAGTAACACATTTGGCAGCTGGGGAAGAAGAGTTTATTTTTTCATGTAAAAGATGAACTGCTCTGTTTTAAATGTTTATGGCTCTCTTGAAGCTGTTTCAAATGTCAGGAGAGATGCTAAGGATCAAACCTGAGTGACTTAAGGAAGAACACCTCACAGCTGTTTGCTGCCAATGAGTCACTCTGCCTCCTAGAGACTCACCTAGTGAAAAACCAATAGGATAATATGTCGGCACTAAATGGCCCTGTATGAAACCCACCTAAAAAGAAAAATATACCACACCCTCTTTTTAGCTGTCCTTATTTATCATATCGGCAACATTGGGCGGTTGGCCCTGCAAAAGTTTATTAAAGCATGGAACAGGGAGGAGTCAAAATCATTGACTGCTTTTGAAAAGACCATGAAACTTAAATTTATCTAACTAAAATCACAACAGAGATGGGTTCTAAATCCTCTTACTGCCGGTTCACTCAGGGGCGTGCTGTGCCTGTGCATGTGCTTTGCGCGCTGCATGCATGCACAGTGCTTTAAAAAAGCTTCTGCACATGCGCAGAAGCAAAATCCAAGATGGCGGTGTCTATGGCGCCGGCAAAAGAACCGGCTCAGGGTTGTGGCAGGCCCGGGTCACTAACAGTTCTACCGAACGGGGCCGGTAAGTTACTAACGGTTCGGTAGAACCAGACCGAACCGTTAGGAACCCACCTCTGAGGCACAAGATATGTGCAAGATAGCAAATTCCTATTGCCCTTTATATTATTTCTTTAGAGATGCTGTATATTGCCTCTAAAGCAGGGGTGTCAAACTCAATTTCATTGAGGGTTGCATCAGGGTTCTGTTTGACCTCAAGTGGGAAGGGTGGACATGGCCAGGGTGGGCGTGGCCAGCTGAATGTCACTTGTGTTGGGGGCACCTGTGGTGGCCTGAGCGCTCTGCTAGCGAAAATGCGACCCTCCAGAGCACTATTTTCACTGGCAGAGGGTTGCAGGAGGCCATTGCAGTTGAAAACAGAGCTTGGGAGGGTCACACACGGCCCTCCTGAGCTCTGGTTTTGCTGGCAGAGGCACATAGGGCCAGTCCTTCACTGTTTCCATGGCAGCCCCACAGGCCAGATCTAAGCACTCCACGAGCCAGATCCGGCCTGTGGGCCTTGAGTTTGACACTCCTGTTCTAGAGTGAAAATTAGTTTTGACATGGGCCAAGCTTCTGAGCAGTGAAAACACATGGGGTACAAGCATTAAGAAAAAGCTTTGTAGTACTTTGCTCTGGAGATGCAATGCACATATACGTATGAAGATCTGTGAGTAAGCTTGTGCCCTAATTGTTAAAACAGCTCTTTTGCCATTTCCCAAATGCGCTGAAATAACCAGACTGGGTTCCTTAAAAGTCACCAAAAGGGCCCCTAATTAAGTTTAGTACCTTGTACAAATGCAGCTGACCTGATAAAACATTGTTGTATGAACCCAGCCAACATGCTGTGCAATCATCTCTTGATCATTTTACTCATCTGTTGATATTTTTAAAACGTACACAGTTTAGCTATTTCCCACAGCAAGTATTGCTGCTTCCTGCTTCAAAACCTATGACCTTTAATCCTGGGAACAGATTTAAATAGACTTCAGAAAACGGCGTGTGATGGTGTTTTCACTATATCATCACGGGAAATATGCCCACGCAAAGACATCTCACAAACGACATAGGAAATGGCAGGGGAGGAATGTTCCCATTTTCCTCACAATATAAACAAACGTGGCATTTTCTTTTGATGTTCGAATTGTTTGGCTTTCCTAGGAAGAGGCAGCAAATTCCCAAACACTACATCATCCAACCACAGTCTGCTTATAGTGTATTCAGCCTTGCCTTTGTTATTCTGGCATGTCCTCATCATCAGAGCTGAGGGCTTCAGAGATACAAGCGAACGGATTAATCAAGCATCACTCTTAGCCTGTTTGCTTAAATCCCAGCAGCACTGCAGCTCATGAATCAGTGAATGGGCTTTGTGCCGGAAGGAAGGGAGGGAGGAGAGGAGAGGAGAGGAGAGGAGAGGAGAGGAAAGGAAAGGAAAGGAGAAGGAGAAGGAGAAGGAGACGGAGACGGAGAAGGAGAAGGAAAG